>WKFP01014362.1:110875-127577 GCA_011057875.1 Pterocles orientalis
CTTCCAAGAAAATTTAATGAAAATACCCCAAACCTTAAAGTACTACACTAAAAAGAAACTAAAGTACCATTTGTAAAATTATATGTAGAGCTCTATAGCATGCAAGTAACATTTCAGGAAGCAAGGTGATGAGAGTAGTACTAACTCTGTCTTTTGTAAATAGTTGAAGATATCTGCTATTCCAGCCATTTCCCAAGATGATCTACATTACACCTGTAATTTATTACGAAAACTTTGACAAACTCCTAGTTAATTAACTGCAATATTTAATCAGAATTTATTTTAAAGTTGTTTGGTTTTTTAAGTTTAAGAGCAATAAGATGGGAGAAAAATTAAAATCTGGTAAGAGTGTCTACTTTAATACAGAAAAAGTGCAGTAAAAAAAAGAACAATCAAGCATCACTATAAATATGTATCGACAGAATGGCAGCAAAAGGAACAGAGAAAGACAGAGAGATTAAAACATCCCAGGAGTGGAACTGTAACAGGTAAGGAGCAGGGCAGGTGCAGGGCTTGCTGGCTGGACAGCTAGTCAGGTGTGAGGCTGCTACTTCACTCCAAAATCTTTTCAAACTTGTAAATAATTAATGGTCAACGTTTACCTCAGCCCACGCTTTGAGAACTGCAAGTTTTTCCATAGTAGTCGCACTCTCTCGGTAAAGCTGGCTAGAAGATCCCTTTCCTGCTTGCACTTTATCCAGGGAAGAGACAAGAAGGTTGTGAACTCGGCGGAGGTCATTCAGGTCACTTACAACCCCACTTCCTATCCAAGCACTACATACCTAGACAACAAAGTTCAGAATAATTCTAAACTAGCAAAAAAAGCGACCATCTTATAAAGGAAAAAAAAAACAAACCTATAAGAAAACAAAAAACCCCACCAAAAAAAAAATTTTTCAGCTCTCCTTCTGCTTAATATAAAAAATCTAAGGTTTTCCTTTTTTTCTCCCCAGCCCTGATTAACAGAATTGCTAAGGTTACAAAGGCTGTATTTCCAAAGCACATTACAATGGAATTTTATAGATACAGGGAAAATACTTAAAATAGTTTTTTAATCTTCCATAAATATGTAATAACAATTCTGTATTCTGTCACCAAGTGTCTGGTCAAATCATTCAAGTAATGGGTCACTGCATTCACTGTGAAGAATATATTGGACAACAATCAATAAAAGTCCATCTTTAGAAACCCACATCTCTCAAATTATATATTAAGGCTCCACACTAATGAGAAGCTTTCAAGATAATGAATGTCAAGTGAGATAAAAAAATCTTTACACAACTGGGCTCTGATCTGGAACCAACAGTACCACATTCTGAACCATTAACACCAGACATAGTAAACAGACAGTTGAGTGTCTTTCCACTTTTCATTTGAATTAAATGGACCCAAACAGGTACTTAAAATCCAAACATCATACGGATCAGCTGTTCCTCTCTACTGTTATAGAGTGACATTCATCCTCTGAAACATTCATGCCCAGACATAATGCTGGCAATAGAGGAATTCTGCTGCAGATGCTTTCCTACAAAAAGGGACAAATTCTTCCAGAAGAGCTGCTTTGATTTTGGTGGCGATTCTACAAGGACGAGGAACAGAAGCAAAAAACCCCACAGAAGTCAAGCGGTTCAGGTTTTACAAATTCCTTTTTCATGACATTTTTGTCCTATGTCCAATTTTTTAGAGAGCCAGTTCCATGAAAGCCTTTGGGGAAGGGCCTGTCGTGATCTGGAACGATGGACTTATCTGAACTAAAGCAAACAGAAACACTAGAAGTGTCCTGAAGGTGCACAGGACAAGGCTGCTGAAAATCTGTCACAAATCCATAATTTATTCACAACAGGACTAAGCCCATCTTCACTCCTGTTGCTGGGCAAGTCAACAGCTGTTTCTGTAATAACATTAAACTATAACAACACCAAACTCATTCCCTGCAGCTCATCTCTGTCCACGTAACTTCTACAGAGTGAGTCAAACATCCAAATCCAAACATCCAAGGTGCACATACCCACTTTGAAACTGGTTGAATAGCAAAGATTTTGACCAGTTACAAAGAATGTTCCACATTTTCACACAAACTGCCTCTTCATCTAGCTTTGAATGCACAGAAATTTCTATAAGGTGAGTACAGTCTTTCTTATGTACAGATACTGAATTATGCCATAGTTGATCCAACCTTACAAGTTTTGCTAGAAATTAAGAGTTTAAAACAACAACACAAAAATCACAGTCCTGCTGGACCAAGATTTACTAAACAAGACTCACATACACATAATTATCATATTAAAAATGATGTTTTCATAGCTAATTAAACTGCTGCTTTGAACTACAGCAGCAATTGGCTGTGTAAACCACATACCGGATACTACTGCGGCTTCGCTGCTGATAGCTGATTTAAACTACAGTTGCACAAGATCATACACAAAAAAAAACCACACATACAAAAATCTTTCACTGAATATTGACTGAGAGGTTGTTACTATGACTGTTAGAAGCTCTGAACGTTTTCATAAAATCTAAACCAGTGTAAACGAAGTTTAGTATTTAAAGGTAAATTATCAGTAACCCAAATATTTGTTCACACTGAAAGGCATCTCAAGAAATACAATACTATTGGTCTCATTAAGCAAGAGATTTTTTTTCCTTTTTTTCCTTTCAGCAACAAATTGCAAAACTCACATGGAGACATAATTAATTTCAGAAAGACTAAATATTTTCTGATGTAGCTCCCAAAAGGGACTTTTGCACTTCTGAGGAACAAAATTTATTACTGAGAGACTCAAAATATGTTACAAAAACGTTACAGCTTCGGTTTACAAAATATCCCACCCAGTTGCTGCTACTTCTCTTCTGCATCCTTTCTACAAAAAGAAGGAAAATCAGTCTGGCTTATACATTTTCCTCTGTACCTGGCAGGCCTTTGCAGTTATATCAGAAGGTGTATCTTGGGAAAAAGCTGGCCTCAGAGCAGCTCCAACCTGTCAACAGGAAGAAAAATTTTAAAATCCAACTAAAACAATAGTGACGCAACATTCTCCACCTCACTTTGTTTAAGGCTCAAGCACATATACAGAACAAGCAAGACAAGATTGCCCATTTTGGCATTACTGTTACACCCCAAACTTATCTTTGTTGTCTAACAGACACTTGCAGTAGTCTTCTTTAAACAACAACAAAGTCCTAAACTAGTTTTTTTCCTGCTTGCCTACTGCCTTTTTAAGCCTCGACTACCTTTGTCAAATATGTGGGATTATCTTCCTTCTGTTAATGAGGATCCTTTTAATCATGAAAGTATTAGAGGTGCCATTTATGCTAAGTCTCAAGAAGCCCATGACTTTTTGATGTCCAAAGGAATAATGATGTGAAATCAAATGTTGATGGTTGGATTTGCATCACGTTCTCTAAAATGAACCATACTGACAAAAAAGCCCTGTAGGCAGTCGTTTTAAGACAGCATTTTTCAAAAACAAAAGGAACCAAGTCAAAGAGACAGAAGCAATGGTTACAGAAGAAAGAAGAAAAAAGGCAGGAAGTGAAAAGGATGAAAATCTGCCTTTAAGAAGTACCTGCAAATATCTTGAAGACATAGTGAAGACAAAAGAGGTGAAAGTTAAGCTACGCAACAAAACAATAATACCCCAAAATAAATCTTCAACTGCCCACCTCCCATTCCCATACTTTTGTAGTTTGCATTTAAACAGAAATATATTCATTAATTCCCAAGAAAAGGGATTTATTAGATTCAATCTGAAACTGAGCAAGTGTTATTTTTCCAATTCCTAATTCTACAAATGAAATGCCACTCTTGACAAAAAATAAATGTAACTTGTAACATTTGGCTTTCAAGAATCAATAGCTACTGAATTTTTTAATTTCATCAGCTACTAAATTATAATAAATAGGAAGAGATACAAAAATAAATTTTGAAGAGTTAAATAAAAAGTCTCTTCAGCATATTTTCACACATAAAAACCTCTTCACAGGGCTTTTGAAGTTACAAAATGTTCTCAAAGCTAATACTGGCATATTGGCACAAATATCCAATTTCCTGAACTTATAAAGGAGGTCTCACATTAGCCTGATACTGCTCCAGTATCACATGGCCTGGAAACTCTGGCTCAGGAACCGATGCAAACTTCTTGATAATGTCTTCAAGAGCTTGAAGACCCGCCATTCGTAACTGGTTGCTGTGATCAGTTGCAGCCATGAATGCCATTCGAATAAGGTCAGAGAGATGGAGTACTAAGAAGTCATCTTAGAACAAAACAGAAAGAACTATTTAGTAACTTGAAAGATAGCTAATATAACAGATATTTGTAATGTTTTCCTCATTGACATGTACAAATTTCACCTCTTCTTTTTCAAAGGTCCACACTTAGGGTACGGAAGAAAGCAGGAAAGAATGTAACATTTTGCTTTTTTTTTTTCTTCTCCCTTAAAACCCTTAAAGGGCTTTTATTCCTAAGACAACCTTAAAAATTAAGCACAAATTTGAAACAAAATGTATGATATACGGAAATTACACTGAAGAGTAGGTAAACGTGGCTGAGTAGCTTAGAAGACATTAGAACATTTAGTAAAGCTAATTCTAGTGATCCCCTCAAACCCACAAAAAAATAATAATCTTCAAGTCAATTCTGGTTTGAGTCCTATGCTTACAGTGACCCCTGCTGATAAAGGAAAACCTCATCAAGTTTCAACACCTAAAAACTGAGTACGCCTCTAGTTCTGTTCCCAAAAGCCACATCCAAGGCTGTAAGTAAGCAACAGACAACATGCAGAAAAGAACAATAAATAACTCAGTAACATTGCTGAAAAGATTATTCTTCTCTATTGTTATTCATTTATTTCTTTCCTTACTCTAAATTTGAAACTACAAGATGTTGCACAACTATTGCAAAAATACATCATTTAAAAACCTAATGTCCAGGGTGACTAACAAAAAACACAAAAAAACCCTCTACATATTTTCACATCTCAAGGTAAAAAAGAAATATTTATTTTGTAACTGCAACTTTTCAGAGGCATATCAGTGAAGAAAGACTGGAGATCACTTTAAAACTACAAAGCGGTAAAGTCTGCACTTACTTTTTCAGACCATCACATTTGTTAGTAAAATTTAAATATTTTGGAAGCTGAAGCTGGGTGGGGTAGAAGTTTGCTGAGTTTTCCTTTTTACAACAACAGCAAACACATCAAGTTCACTTTAAGTAAATTCAGAGATGTAAAATCTCAGGATTATTATAAACAATCCTCTGCAGGATCCTATAAGCAGCCGTTATTTCATGAGTTGCTCTATAATACGAGGCCATTTCAAAATAAACTTTCCCAAAACTCTTTCCTTCTTAGTCTTCAAATAGCAATCTCAGCCTCAAATCAAGTCAGAAACGAGATTCTCACATAACCACAGTGTTGGAACCACACTGCATCAAAGCAACACAAGCAGTGTCCTGGTAAATCTCCATACCGTAACGGACACCCTCAGCAACACCGACACCAAAACCCATCCATCCCATGCACTCCAGGGTGCTCGTGACAGTCACTCTACGCACATAAACTCCTCATGAGCACTACGTGGGTGAAAGCAAACAATCACTGTGCACCAGAACCAACACACATGGACAACTCAAGGATAGAAACCTCTCATTATCTGTCAGAAAAATGTTTCTTCACAAAACAACTATGTCATCTCTGACCTCTCAGTTTTGATCCCCTATCTCATAAAAGTATCTTCAAAACACGAGCTTTAAAACGAATATTCATCACTCTCATGGATACCAAAAGAATGCACTTCACAAAGCAGCTGGTTCCTCCCTCCCACACCCCTCTCTCTGCAACCAATGCCACAGCAATCATTACCCAGCCTTATCTTTTTTTTTTTTTTGCTAGCATTCCTCATTCCTAAAATAATCTCTGAAGCCTAATTCATTGCTGTCATTATGTTAAACTCAGAAACTGTTCCCAGCTTACCCTTACCTAGAAGTTTACCGCTTCTGTTTCAGACTGGAGAAAAGGTTTGCAAATCTAAGGCATTTTTTTCCAAGCAGATCAGCCTGTCAGGATTTATATCCTCCAGCAAACCTCATTCTTTCTGTTCATGGTACAGTAACTACAGCGGTTATACAACTACAGTTTTATTGATTTTTGCTGGCCATTTGCTTTGTTTTTAACCATTTGAATGAAAGGATAACTGCTAATTTTTTTTTCTTGGTTGTATAATCTTAACCTGTAAAGGGGCGTCAAAAATTTAAAAAACAAAACAAAACATGGAAATTCTGTAATTACTTTTTGGGTTTTTAAGTCTGGCTGAACGAGCCAGTGCCAGATCGAAGTGTGCCTTGTTCGCATTCTCACACAGCATGATAACTCGGCACAGACAGTCTGCTGCAAACACACGAGTTGCCCAA
This sequence comes from Pterocles orientalis, assembly GCA_011057875.1. NCBI lineage: Eukaryota > Metazoa > Chordata > Aves > Pterocliformes > Pteroclidae > Pterocles > Pterocles orientalis. The sequence continues at coordinate 117,283 of WKFP01014362.1, forward strand.
CGAGGTGCTACAGATGGCTTGGATTTATCCTCTTCACCCAAGGTGGTAAACATTGTATCGTCGTCCATCTCATCCTTCTTCTCCGATTCCTCATCCTTCCCTCCTCCCAAGGGAGCAGCAGTGCTCATGTCTGTAACAGAGAACAATTAAAGAAAAGAAAATCCCACTGTTAACAATCCCCAGAAGACAGCTAAAGGCATATTCAAGCCTTTCCTTACACTCAGATTCAAAACAGACTAATTCTTCTTTTTAAACAACATTGGAAAAATTTAGAAAGGCATAGGAATATGTCTTTTAGAGGTGAAAAACACCTCTGGGCTATGTTACCCTTTGTTTGGCTTAAATGGTATGAAATAAATTCCTGCAATGTTAATTCTCCATAGATAGCAACTATAGCTGAATCCTGTATCTAAACGTCTCAGCTTTGAAAATTAACCTAATAAATTGCCAATAAACAGGGTAAGGAGATTACCAGGCTTAGAATCAAAGAATCAGCTTGGCTTCAGCTCCTGTTTCAAGTAAAAGCTAGAGTACACATTAAACTGAAACAAAACTACATGTTCCATGCCATGGGACAGATATGCAGCCAAGTGGGCAGTTTATGGCCCCACAAATGTGTTTAACATTAAAAAAATTATTTTCTTTAAGTATTGCTGCGAGACTGCGTTTCAGAAAATAAAATTACTTCAGGGATCACGTTAAAAAAAATCAAAATCCAAACCAGGACAAAAAGCAAAACATGCATATACACTTCTACAATTCAGAAAAGAGAAAATAAAATCTCAATGGTGAGGTCTACAATAGCAAAATGCCAAGATACTGACAAAAATTATTCTGGCAGTAATTAGAGTAGAACAAGAAGAAATTACTGCAAGGGTAACCACCCCAACTGAGGCCTGTTTCTTAGAAAGTCTAAATTTAAACAGCTAAAGAGCCAAGACACTCAAGAAAGAGAGAAAAAGGCTATGGCAAATCAAACAGGGATGAAGTCGATGCACAAGAGTGTTTTGAGAAGGCATCCAGGACATTACAGGCTGATTTGTAAATCTCTGCTTAAAAAGCAAACCAGATTTTGTTCATATGCCAGTTAGGTGGATCAAAAGAGAATGAAGTTGCTGGCTTATTAAAGTACAGCTGAGAAAAGTTTATTTAAATACTGTTCTCTCAGAGATTATTTCACCTACTAATAAATAAGAGATTGGACAACCATGTTAAAAACCTCAAAACCCATCCCATATGAAGTAAGAAAAGGACATGCCAACTTCAAACTTGGGAAACAAGGTCCTTCTCACTGGGCGGATAAATGGTAACTGCACTGCACAAAGAAACCATTGGTAGCATTACTCATCAGTAAACTTAAAGCTGGCAACATTTAGAAAAAGCTTCAGGATGAACTCGCAGTATGCCAATAAACAAGTATAAATGCAAAGGAAGTGAGCAGAATCTGCGTCACAACCATCCTACAAGCTGAAAAACAGGAATAAGGTCTCAGGGGACAAAATCTGTGCAAACAAGCCTGCAAAGCTGAACAACAAGCAGAAGTCTCATCACCATGGCAACCCATCATCACATCAGTAACTCACAAAACCACATAAAAGAAAGCTCAGAGTGTGTACAGTGCTCTTCCTTCTGCATGGTCCTGACGTATAAAGGCTAAAAAGAATATGTCTGCTTTCACCAAGATATTGAAATGTCAGAGTCATAATAACACTGCTTCTCCACTGGAAATCCTACTTTAAGGCAGCTAACTTTTTAACCTGAAAAACAATATTCTAAAACTTAGCATAATTGATGATTTCTTCTTTCTAAAGAAGTTCCAATGCGCTATAATCAAAGTTCTATATGCAATATAAGCTATGTTTTAACCAGGATAAAAGAGAAGCTCCAAAGCAGCACTACCAGAAGATGCTAATACCAAGGAGACACCGTCATTTCTGTGAACACTATAGAACACTTACCACTGGAAGCTGCAAGGACATCCTTACAGAGCATCAACCAGTGAGAAAGATTTTCTACTGCCAGCGACGAAAGCATATGTCCCAGAGTATCGTGGATATCTGAGCACAACTTCCGATCAGTCTCTCGATCCAACATTCCAAAAAGGACACCTTCGAGGCCTGTCTCTGTTATATTAACCCCTTGATGCCGGGAATGAGCATCTCGCCGAGAACCAGCTCCTGGTGCAAAAGGATTAGTATCTGCAAATTGACAAAGAGAAACATTTTCCAAAATTTGGAACAGACTAGAATTGGACATTGTGTATTTCTGTGTGTATAGTTCAGGCAATGATACACCAAAATGTTACTGCATTTCTTCTGAATTAACACTGGAAAGATTTTAATACAGCAATTCATTTATTTTCTGCAAGGCAAATAACACCTTATAGTAGAAAGAAAAAAAATCATCTCTGTCTCTTCAAGGTACATACCCTACGAATTTGTACAAACCCCCAGTAGTATTGGACTCTAAAGAATCCTTAGAGACAGACTTAACTGGTGTGATCTAGTAAGAGTAAGCTCACGATCCTATGTTTGTATGAAGACTGTGCAGACCAACACTGTTGAGCCTCCCATTTTCAGAATAACATGACACATACAAGCATTGAACCAGCCAGCGAAGTCCACAGGTTTCGCAAACATGCCGCTAACAGAATATAATACAACGCAATATCTCAAACAGCATACAATTAAAGTCAATTTTCAAAAGAGCAAGACCTAAAATACCCAAAAAACTGTAAAACGTTTACGCTGTATATACACTGCATTCTTTATTTCGTTGCCAGTCTTAACGGGGCAGAGAAGTTTAAGTCTGAACTTTACAAAAAGTTAAATTATCAGTAAAATTGAAGAGGTAAGCAGGGGTGTGTCCAGAAGTTACTGGATCTGGAAGGGACAGGTTTAGGGTTTTGTCCTGTTGTTGGGAAGGGTTGTAGAGGTTTTTTCCCCCATCTCTGAAGGGAAATCACACATACACACACATATATGTGTACTGAACTGTTACAAGAAGGCCACATGAAAGCAATACTTACTCACGCCACTGTTTTCTTTGTCTCCAGCATTTTTTGCTAAGCTCATGGCATATTCACATACTTCAGCTGCTTCCCTCTGAGCAAGCTGTCGTAAACATGCAACTGCAGCCCGGCGAAGCAGCAAGTGGGAGCTGCACAAATGAACCTAAAAGCAGAATCATTCCAGGTGAGTGAACTGCTGCAGCCCCGTTTCAATAAATCAGCGCTGCTAAGGACTGACAGCATCCTGCTTTTCAATTATATGCCCACGTGTGAGGTGCTGGTACCAAGCTCTTTACAAGATCTTGAAAGTTCAGAAGTAAGCACTTTCTGTGATGTACAAATATGAAAATCAAGATGACCTACACAAAGCCGACAGCTGTTATCTGGTTAAAGAGATAAGAGCTTAAATACTGGAACTACTGCGTCAGTGTGATTTGGACTAATATACTTTCCAATCTGCTACGCTCTTCTGTACTACTCAACCTTATATTCTGCTACAGCTATAAATCACATTCTTTGAAAACAAAAAGCCATCACCAGGTGCACCAGAACTATCATAATAACTTTTGTTTCAAACTTGTACCAGAATTTATAGACTAAGTTTTTATAAGAGCCTCTCAATAAGACAGCTTCAGATTTCTTTGCTAACCAACACTGGCTTCCAGTTCCTTTTGAACCCCCCTCAAGTACAAGCAAATATTTTTTCTTATAGAAGAATTTTGCATGGTCCCTACTTTCCTGAGAGGAAGTAGCTACACAGAGAACCGTATGTTTTTCCACAGTGGAAGAGATGAAGAGTGCTCTTTAAGAAACTCTGATTCCCTATTTACCTGGGGGAATTTGTTTTTAATAAACCAAATACATATTTGCTTTCTCAGTATTAGGTTATTATGTGGATGGAAATTGCTTTCCTAAATGAAAGGGTTGCATAGTTTATAAAGCATTTTAACAGTACATCTTTATTCCATGTATGAATATACAACATTTTAGTCCTGAAAAAACAAGCAGACTTTAAAGAATCTCTAAATATCACAGTGAGGTTGTTTTAATGGAACTAAAACACAGAACATTTGGGAGAGTTAATTAATGGAAAGAGTATTGCCCATTTTAAGTTACAAAACAAACAACTAGTAGTTACAAAGCCAATGCAGGATTGTGGAACAGTGTGGTTTAACTTTGATACCTGGCATTAACTCCATTCAAAAGTGAGTTAGAAAGCAATGAAGAACCTTGTTAACGGGTCAGGTAAGGCAGACTTTGCCTATGTATCTATGTATTTGCAGTATAAAGACAATTCAGAGGAAAACTTAGCAAACTAAGTATGACTTGGAAGTAAGGAATACAAGAAAACAGAAGGACAATAGCTTTTGTTTAGCAGAGGACCATAAAGGAACAGGAAAGAGAGCAGAAAATCCTGGGAAAAGTTTTCAAAACAGCACTACTCATCGCTGCATGAACTTCATTGTCTGTAATATCACCCACTGGTACTCACAGAGTAAACGGCTATGGGGACTGTTTGTCACGTTGTTCATAATATTGATACAGAAGGGCCTACCTGCTTCTGGATATGTTGCACCCCTTTCATACAAAATTTCGTGAAAGGACAAGTGACAGACTCTGGGAACACACTGCACTCCCAGGAGTGCTCTGGGGGACCCAGGGGACAGGAAGCAAGGGTCAGTGATGGGGTGGAAGCATGTAACAACGAGAGGATGGCCCAGGGAAAGTCTGGATCGCAGACTGAGGAAAAGGTCCAGTGTTGACTTAAGTAGGATCACACTCCTTCAGGTAACAGAACCACCAGCTCCGCAAAGAATGACACACAGAACTTTGCAAAACATCCAACAGATGTTAGGGAAAAGCTTTTCAAATCTCTCAGTGTTGAACTGCTGAAGTATCTAAAAGTATTTTTTTAAATAACGATAACAAAAATAAAAGCACGCCAAAACACATCCTCATACACAACACCTTTCCTCTTGTAGTCCTAATTACTATGTTTTGGGTTCCAGCCTCTGCTTGAATTCCAGACTTAAACCAGGACTTGCTGACAGAACACTAATGGAGGGTGAAAGCAACACTAACAACAGCAGCACAAGAATTTGAATGTCAGCATCTACTATGCTGACAGTGGTAAAATAAATCCAAAATCTCCTACATTTCCCCAACTCACTCGCTTCCTTCTGTGCATGCAGACAGCTGGAGGAAACATCATTTCAGCATCTTTTTAGTCAGTTATATCATATATAAACACTTGCTATCTTGTGCTATCTAGAGTGAAAAAGAATCGGACCCTATGACTTCAATTTGGGCAGCGTTCTGAAAAGATCTAAAATGGCTTGGGGACAGACATCCTTTTATTGCACTCCCCTGTTTGTGCAAATGAAACTTGCTTATTCCACATGGGTATCCTTGACATCTTGCTAAGTGCTTCTCCTGTCCTCTGCGAAGCATGTACACAAATCTTTGAGGATCAAAAGGAATGCATTTTGTACTCACACAAAGACTAGGAACCAGACTGGACAGGTTGACATGCCGTGGCGCAAACATATGAAGCTGCTGAAGGCAGGATATGGCAGCTGCCTGAACAAGCGAGTCTGAATGGTCTTGTGTGATTGCACATCCCACCAAACAGGAAGAACGGATTGTTGAAATTGTAGCTCCGTTACCTAATGATGTAATACGACATCCTTAACACAGCAAAATTTTTGTATGACAACGGTAGACTTCAAACCTTTCAAAACCAAGAATTTTTAAAGCTTCAAAGTTCACAGATTAACATGCAACTTTTCTGAATTCCTACTGCAAATTAGTAGCTATACGACTTCAGAGAAATACTACAGTGTGTTTCAGTATCTCTTCGTTAGTTCAGTTAAACATGTCCCATCCAAATGAAATTTTGGATCAATCATCTTCAGTCAGAAATATTCTGAGAATATCTTCCCAGGACATTAAACCAGTAAAATTATCTGAATTTCAATTTTGAAAGTTTCTTTTATTCTGTACATACAGACAACATCTCATGCACTGAACCATTTCCTAAAATATCAGGTAACACTTGAGCTAGCATACACTTAGGCAGGTGATTTTAGTTAGCTCCATGAGATGAGTTCCACGGCTCCAATAGGACAAGCATTCAAAAGAACAGGATTTAATTTGAAAAATAATCCTCTTCTTTATTTTAAGAATTAACCTGCATCAGGTTTATAAAAAAATATTGAACTGCAGAAAAATGTAACCTGCAGAACACATTCTACATAAATTGCTGTTTATTTAAAAAGTTGATGACAATCCAAATCAAAACGTTAACACATTCAATTAAACTATCAAGAAATTTTTCATAGCTAGAAATTTAAGTCCAGCTATTTAAAGTCACAATTTCACTAGTGGCTGGCTCTCTGGAACTGCACCAAAGACCATCTTACAAATATTCCTAAAAATTCCAGATAGACGAAGTTACAAATCTGTGGTTTAGCCATCCAAGACACAGAATTTCAGCTACAGTGCTTGGCATGACAAGATCTTAATTCTCTTCAGCAAGGTACAGTGATCTAAGAACATCAAGAATGAGTGGAAATGAGTTATAGTTCACAACATTATCAACATTGTCAAACTTAAGCTCTTGCCATCAGTTAAAAATAAAATTAACACATTTTGAAAAAGCAGAGGAAAAATCTTGCCTCTTGCCCCACCTATACACAAAAATATGTGGCAAAATATACAGCAAGGGTGTTTTTCATCTTTTTTTTTTCCCCTCACACTGCAGTCAAAAAAACCCCAAGCAGTGCTAAGTAGGATCAGAAGGGAGGTTGCTTGCAGAACTATAACTGAAATTGTCAATACCCCCCTCACCCACGATATATCATCTTTATACAAGGTAGATTTTTTGTTTTCTCTTCAAATGCCCACTAACCTTGCAGCTCAGGCCCAACAGTAGTTATTATAGCTCCAAGACATCGGCCTAAGCACTGATGTACTTCTGTATGTGATGGTGGAACAGTTAAGAGCAGAGTAAGAACTAGAGAAAGCGTTGGCTCCACGTATCCACGGTACATTGGTCCACTAGAATCTACTATCAGGGCAAGCGAATGGAGCGACCAGGTCTACCAAAAAAACAAAGGAATATTTTTCAGTAATACATTTAGGAAATTTAAACAATTTTGCATGCAGACCAAGCCTTGCTCTGTACGTCCTTGTGTAAACATGTCTAGTTAGCTACTCTGACTCCAGAAGTGTTTCAAAGGTTTCAGAATCTGAAGCAATCACCCAGGAGTTTAAATATCTCTAGCATACTCTTTGGCTATCAGCAGTTTTGGGGATAAAGGAGATGAAGATGACAAAGCACTGAAGCAAAAAATGGTTAAGCACTTTGAGAAAGAAAAATACAAACACAGCACACCCACTTAAAGGAAAAAAGAACTGTTAATAACTGCCCACAGTTAATTACTTGGGCTCAGGTAATAATTGTCAGTCTGAATTAAGGTTACATTTTAATCACAGTACACATTTGGGATTCTGTACTGTAGGAGTTTATAAGGCAAATTACACTTTTTTCATGCTCCCTGGCACATGCTACATCCATATAATTTGGCTTACATGCAACAATCCCTATTAAAGAACATCTGAACAGGTAATTTAATTTTTAACTTTATTCCTGAATATTTTAAAGTAGTTTTGTGGTGACTGTGTTTTTTACCTGGACTTCAGGAGAGGTTCCATCTTGTGCCAAAGCCAAGAGAATACTGACACTAGTTTTCAGATGCTGTCCAGAACCTATTCCACCAACATACCGATGAAGACAGCCCAGAGCCAAAGAATGGCCCGTTCTTGATACCACATCTCGAGCAGATTTTAACCTATCAGTGTTTAAATGAAAGAAAATTACGAAATCCACTAAGTTTGTTACAAATAACCCTTCAAATACCATAACAGTGCAATGACTAACCAAATTTTGCAGGCCACATTACAAGATCTTGAGAAGCTTTAACGAGTCATTGCTAGATCACCGCAGCGAAAAGGAACCAAGAACGGAAAAATGACAACACATATTGAGAAATGGCAAAGAAATCCACAGCTACGTCTTCCACTGCAAAGTCAACTGAATAACTTAATACAGCTGTTTTCTTCTACAGCCAAGCTCTACTTCTCCAACAAAGCCTTTTTTTTATATATAGTGTTTTATTAATGAAACTAAAACAAACTGAATAGTGTCCTGAATGACCTAGTTGTATGAAGCAGTGACTTGTTGAGTATTTTCCACAATACTTCTGCTTCTGAATGCACATCACATACATAATTTTTTATTAAAACCTTTTTGGGAGTGGGGAAGAGAAAGAAAAGAAGGATATCCTAATTAGAACAAAAAGATTTTTTCTTCCTGGTTGTCTGTATATGACAGGCAACTAACCCGAGATTAACAACAGAATAACGAAAAAAATTATGGGCCAGTAGATAAGTTACATCAATATGTAAAGAGGATGTTTTGATGAATGAGAACCACTATCACACAATTCATATTACTGACACACTTGGTGTCAGCTGCGTTTATCTACCTGCAGCAGTTTAGTCACCTTAAGAAACTCATCAGAAACTATTCATTGGTATCATTTCACATTCTGAGTAGTTTAACAACTCAGCTTTTATTCCTGGAAGAATCACACAAAATAAATCAAAAAGAAAAGACTGTTTTGAAGGTTTGTTAGATCTACATAATCATAGCAATCAAGCATGAAGAGAATAATCATATGGTATTTAATAACAGAATCTTCCAAATTACTTTAAATTATGTTTTTATTTCCTTTTCTGAATCAAAACCAACTTACTTATCAAAACTGTACTGAGCCATTCTAGCAATGAAAGAGGCTTCTCCAACCACTTGAGCCATTCTGCCAAGAGCTTCGCCTGCTGCACATCTCAAAATCGGGTTAGGGTTATCAAGGGCACCCATTACCAGAGTCAGAGCAGATTTGCGGACTTCTTCTGGTCCTAACGTGCTTTTATTCTCAGCTAAACCCTACACGAAAAAATAGGAAAAAAACATTCCAAAGCAGGGGAGAAAGGGAAGACATATGAGCAACTTTACTATACTCAAGATCTTCAACTAAAAATTACACACTTTTACTTTTGTTTAAATTTGTGGTAATTTATCCTTAAGTATACAGGTTGAAAATAGTTAAAACTCAAAATCAACATCACAGTCATGTTTGCCAACACTCTACATATTTCACATACAGGAAGACCTGTTGCACCACTCCTGTGCTACTGAATCTGAGTTGGCTTTACACTAAGCTTTACACTTTTACAACTGCAATGCCTCTTTCGGTCACACACGAAAACCACAGCTTAGTTACATTTCTGCAATAATCACTTAAAGACATTTTAGATACATGAAAACTTTTTTTTCTTAATAATCACATCTTTGCAAACATTTATACAGCTTGTTATATGAACATTCTACAGAACAATAACACTAAACACTGCTTCTGCAGCTTCTTGGGTTCCTATGTTCCATTAACCTTTCACTACAACTTTCAAGAATTTTTTTTACTTTGGGAAAAATAATTAAATACATGTAACGTACAAACACTGCATGTATTATAGGGGAAGAAGTTGATGGATCTACCACAGATTCTCATTTTCTGTTCTGAAATCCTCATTTCAGCTCTTACAACTTTGACAATTCTTTGGCCATTTGGCATGGCACGGGAAATTCCAGGCACCTGTCTCAGAATCTACTTTTCAGCTTGTAGCAACATGGTTCGTGTTTCTAAGAACAAAGCAAGGAAGAGAGGTGCTGTTCTGCCCACCAACCAAAGACACGGAGCCCCAGTAACAATTAGCTTAAACTAGGCAGCCATGTTTTAATGGCAAAAGTCAGGCAAGAAGAAACTCATCTAATGCTTAATTACAGGCTGGCACTTCTACGAGCGTAGCTTCCTCAGTGCACAGGACTTAGTGGCTGTGAAGATGAACAAGGATGACAATGACGGATGGCTCTGACAGCCTTTTGTATCAAATACAAATCAATGAATCAAACTGTTGAACTTTGGCATCCGTTACCAGTTTACAAGTTTTACCTTCAAGGCACTAAGAACAGCAGTGAAGATATTAAGCTGCACAGCTTGCTGGCGAACACCTTTAGCCTGCTTGACACATTCAGCAAAGTGATCCAACATCTGTAATCTAAAACAAAGGAAAGAACATCTTTCAAGGGATATTCTTTCAAAATACAAAATAAAACACAGCTGGTAAAAAAAAAAAAAAAAAAAACACACACAACAAAAGGGCC
>WKFP01014362.1:130668-169492 GCA_011057875.1 Pterocles orientalis
AAAAAAAAAAAAAAAAAAGACCACACACAACAAAAGGGCCTTTTAAGTTCAGCCACAGAATTTATGCTTCAGGGGCTGCAGAAGGTATTCAATTTAGTTAGAAAGGGTAGAGTTATTCTGAATGTCACTTTACTGGTTCTTTTAGCTCTTCCACAAATGTTTACTATTCCTTTTGAAGAAAACACCACCAAGAGGAAGTGAGTCTTCAGATATATTCGGCTCTATTACTAGAAAACCAAAGAAGACAAAAGCGGAAAAACATTGCCTCTTCACTACCATTCAAAATAGTGTTGCCCCATATTCCTATTATTGTTCCCATTGTTTTCCACATTTAACTTCCATTTTCCCCCCATTTAACTGTGCCAGAAAGCGTTACTGGGAGGACGAGTACTCCCTAGAAGATATGGAGAACAGGAGTACAATGAATAATCTGCGTTCTTAAGGACTTGGCAGTTCCCCAGCCAAATTCCTCCATAGCTGACAACAGATATGGATCAAGCTGAATTACTGCAAGCTGGCCTCAAGCCCACCCCGCGCTTACTGCAAAATGAGATTGACTGCTAGGAAAAAAACTGTTCCCATCAGCACTGCACTGAAGGATAACTTTACTTTGAAATGCGTCTTTGAGCTGCTCTGACTCTGTGCTCAGTGAGGAATTAGCTAAACTGAATGACAAAAGTAGTCCTGACAACTCATAACTACGCAAAGGTAATGTGGAACACAACTGAAAATAAGCTGAATTCCATTCTTTTTCATCATGCATAAAATCATTTGCTGAGCATAAATCAAATGGTCTTCCTCATGGAAGCCAAATGAAATTCCGCGGATGCCACTGCTATGTTTTCAAGGCTGATATGTAGTTAATCGCAATAGATATTTTTGCAAGAAACTTTGGTTGCAGAGATATTACTACCGTTAAATGTAGTAAGAGGAGAGAAGAATTCAGCCTCCACCTCTGAACCCTAATCTTCAAAACAGCTAAAATTGAGGAAACCACTTTATTTCTAAACTGAGGAGACATATTCTGGAATCTTGAAACACAATGAACACCAAATACTGAACTCTGAATTTAAAGGCAGTTGATATCAAAGTAGATTCTTAGTTCAAGAAAAAAACCAAACAAACCAACCAACATAATGGTATGGAGAGAACAAGGCATTAGATTCTGAAACTGAACACTGATGTAAACTGACCTGTGTTTGTAAGAGACATGAGGAAAAACCACACCAAAGAGAGCCACAGATGCATCGATGACAGATACTCCTAAAGGAAGGGGACCAGGTACAGCTTCACCAGCAGGGATGCGCAAATATATAGAAGATGGATCATGTTCCAAAGCACCACTTCCAGATGCACTGTTCGGCTGAAGCTGCAAAATGCCACATAATATAAAACCAGTTAAATCTTGTTTTGCTATAACACCATTTGCAATGTTGGTATTTTGACAGCAGTTTCATTATAAAATATGTGAAGTGGAACCTCTATTTCTCTCGTGTTCAAAAAATGTGTAAGAACAACTGCTAGACTACAAAAATCAGGGGCAGGGCCAAGAGCTTCGTTTTGTTTTAGAGAAATTAGGTCAACCACAACCATACAAATTGTATAACGCTACACATATCTGAGCTGTAAGCAGTTTTTAATCAAAATGGTGAACTGTAGATGGAAGGACTTACACCTAACAAACCTCTGAAATAAGACTAAATACAAGGCACGAATCTTCAGTTTTAGAAGGCTTCCCCCCACACGCACATCACACAGACACAGAGCAGATAATTCGTTATTCTTCTGGTTTTTTTATTACCTGGTCTTCAATTGACTTATGATCCGTTTCCTGCAGCCAAGAGCCAAGAAGAACACTATCATCATAATGACAAAGAGACCTTAGGAGTGATGTGGTTGTATTAGCAGAGTTGTCTGTCAAAGTAAATTCTGCTACCAGCTCTCGAAGAAGTGCATTAAATGACCCTAAAAGGATAGACATTAAGAAGAATCATTGCTGCTCCTTATCCACAACATTTCAGCTAGAGATCAGTTAAAAATCAAAGCGTGTACCATTACCTTGATTTTAAAGGTAGCAAACAGAGAAGTAAACCTGACAAGCTTAGAGTTGAAAGCAAGGCTTCAAACAGAACATTGAGCTCCCAGTTCTGTTACAGGACTGTAACTTTTATAGTCTGTTACTCTAACATTTTGCAATATTCCACTCTGTAGTTATACTGTCTAGATGACATACAGAGGAAAAGGAATATAGTACAAGATCCTTGGAGATTCCTAGTATTCTATTTTGAATCTTACATCTGCTTCAAAGGCAAGCACCAAAAACACATCAAAAGAAGCAGAATTTTCAATTTCATAAAAACAGTTAAAATGATACCTTCATATGTCTTTGGAGGTAATAAAGCCAATATATCATAAAGCCTTAAACGGACCATAGCTGCACTAGCTTTGAGGTGAGCTCCATGGGCTTTAATCACTGATGGAATGCTGTAGAATGAAGAGAGACAACCAGAAATACCGCAGTTACTGAAAAGAGTATTTTCAGATTACTTTTCACAAGACATGTGTGCTTCTCTACCCAAGACAAGAAAACAGTGTTCAGAGAACTACTCTGAGCAGCGTTACTCAAATTATCAGTACATTTGCAGAGGTAATTGTACTGAGCAAACTTTGTTTTTTCAAAAACACACACTGCTGTAAATCAGAGACGTACCTCCCCAGAAGAAACTCCTATCTGTAATTGGGTATGGAGGGCAGGTGACACACAGACTGATCAAACCACAAAACCCAACCCAAAACTGTTTCCCTTTTATACTGTAAAACGTTTAAAGTCTTTTCATTAGTACCTTTCGTAAGAGGAAAGTTTACTGATTAACATTTAGTATACCAGTATCTTAGTTTTCTCATTTCTTGCACAAGCACAAGCAAACCATGAATTCAAAAGCTCCAAAAAGTTAACATGGTCAGTCCTCCAGCACAGGCTATACTTTCACAAAGCTAAAGACGGTAAACTTGTGCAAAGCTATAATGTTCATAAAAGTTTTCTTCAACATGGACGAGCAGTGGTAGTGGTACTAACAGTTAGCAGTTAGTGGTACTAATCAGGTCAGAATATAAATTAAAACAAATTAGTTCTAGTATTTCAGGTCCAGGAAAAGACAAAACTGAACAAAGAGCACAAACTGCCTACTTACTGCGACATCATCGTCATGGCACATTCTATGGGCGTCATCAATTTCCTGATCACATCCTCAGTAAGGAGCTCAGGACAGTGAGCAACAAAACTTCTCATAGCTAATAACAAAATGGTTTAAATTAAATTTTTCCTGAGACAAACAAATATAAAGCATAAGCAAGATACAGATGCTAAGAAAACATCAAAAGCAGCAATTAAAATTTTTATTCAAAGACTGTGTGTCGTGTTCATAAAACTATACGCCAAAAGTAGGTCGCGTTGAAGAAAATCTGACACATCTTATTCATTTTCAAAGCAAGCAAGGAAGTTACAAGAGTTGTCTCTATAATATTTGGGATCGTGTTTTGGTTTACTGCACACTTGTAATCTCAACGTGTGAAATTCTTACCGCACAGAGCTCCAGCCCGGCCTTCCAGCGTTACTTGCCAGGTAAAGGAATCTCCTCTCGCCTTCTCTGCTTCCAGCTCCTTCAGAGAGCGTGGAAACACATTTCGCCATAGCAGCAACATCTTAGGCAGATGATACCGCACAACAGAAGGACCTATGCAAAAAAACCAAAGTGATGGTATAATAAAAATTTGTATTTGATTAAGTGTGACAAATCTGCCATGAAGGTTTCTGCTTTTTAAGCTATTTTTCTCTTACTTCACTTCTCTCTCTTGTCTCCCTACTTGAACAATGAAAACCAAAGGAAATTCTTTCTCCTTGCTAGGTCGAAAGTGTGGCAAATAAATAGTATAGATAAGTTCGTTTGTTGATACCAGTACTAAAAATAGGAAACAGGCCATTCTATACATTGTAACGTAATATGTAACCACTGCCAACTATTGACTGTCTCTTTATTCTGACTTTTAATATTTTTATACAAACTATTCTGAAGGCAAGCTCTTTAGCCTATCCTAACTTGTTCATAAAATGAGTAGAAAAGTAACTGACAGTCACTGATTATGTAACTAGCTTAACAGTCAAATTTAAAGAAAACTTCTGGAAAAGCTCCAGAAGATCCAGTACAAGCGCATTAAAAATACATTGCAGAAGGACAACCAAGATAGTGCTACACTGTTAGAAAAACATGACAATAAGCCAGCAAGAAAAGAGAGACAATTTAGAGAAGCAAGATGAAACACAAAATGCTATTTGTTGAGAGATCAAAACACTGCAGAATGCATCAGACCTTTATCACATTTTCTAGTATAAAAAACCCCAAGAAAAAAAAGAATTTTTTTTTTACGTACGCCATCTTCTACTATTCTTCAGCCTACATACACACTAATATTTCCCTTTTCCCCAGCAGAAACACCACTGCGGAAATAAACGTGCTAACACTGATACCTTTGGCATAAATACTCTTGTGGATAATCAGAAATGTTGGACAAGCATTAAAATAAAACAAAAAGCAACTGTTTTTACAAACCTAAAGTCATAAGTGCTCCAAGTAAAAGCCATCCAGCTTGAGTCCGCTGCAAGGAGAGCCTGCTGTTTTGTGCAGCAGTTCGTAACAGATCCTCAGCAATACTGACCACCATCTGCCCCAATGACAAAAAGCCAATGGATTTTAAAAATTTAAATTAAGCCACTGCAAGCTACTGCTACACATCCAATCTTACAGACTATATATAAAGATGTTCTCAAATAAATTACATTGACCTTCTATAAAGAACGAATGCAGATCAGTGTTATGCATATGACAATACAGACAGTAATAGTCCCTTCAGCAATTATTCATTAATACACCAAACACAAATACAGACTTGAACGAAAGAGGGGGGAACGTTGGTAAATATCACAACTGAAATACTATAAGCACACACTCTGGCCACTGCTCTCTTGCTAGGCACAAGTTCAGTTTCAGTAACGCTTTAACTCATTACCTTGTCACACATTTTGCAAAGCTATTACTTTTAAACGAAAAGGTATCTTTTTGTACACTCACAAATGAAACACTCATCATCTCACCTTTCCTTTGGCATGAGGAATACCTAAGGGACACTGATGCACACCACCTAACAAAGCAGCCATCGCAAAACTGTAGCCACTAACAGCTTCAGGGGAGGTCTTCAGATTGTTGAGTCTTTCTGCACATCTGTCTAAAAATGGAGTCAACTGGAAAGGCAATGCCACAGCCACACACCGCAAGCACCATGCTGCAGCAAGCCGAGCAGCCATGCTGGGATGAAGAAGAACCGAAGTTACTGTCTCCAAGAGACCTAGAGAAAAGAGAAGTTACAGTTTTAAAGTTATTATGTGTTTTTTTAATGTATGTAAACAAGCAAACTGAATCAATATTAGACAGGCAACATGAAAGTTAAGAACGTCAGAATTAAAGTACTTGAATTTTATGACTCTTGCCTTTTTTTTAAGAAAAGACGGAAGTGTTATTAGCATTATCTATAAGGAAGCAGGCACTGGATAATTCCTACAATCTGCCCATCTTTTACACAGATTGCCAATAACAGAGCAACAGTAATACTAATTTTTGGTTTTGCCTCATGTTGTAGACAAGCACATGCTATAGAAGTCACTGACCACTGTACCCTGCTTTTGACACAGCGCCATCTCCCCTGCACCACCTGATCATCCTTCTACACTTCCCAAACCTCCATGCCTAGCTAATCCCTCTTTCCAACTGTGAGCTCTTCAGTCCAACCTGTCTCCGCACCAACCCCTTCCTTAGTCTGGACCTCTAACTTTTAACTCCTACATCAAAGCCCCCACTGCTGCCTTATTTCTCGTTTTCTCTGTAGCTAGTGAACAACTTCTACCTGCTTCCTAGCAGCTAGCAGAAGTAACACTGAGATACAGTCCCCTCTGTTCTCACGGGGCACAGCAGCCAGAAGGAATAAATATGAGCACAGTCTTCCCCACCCCATAGTTGGAGAAAAATCAGTATGAAAAGAATGTCATATGCATCAAGACAAAAATCTACATCATGAAATGTCTAAAGGAGCTTGCATTTACATTGGAAAAAACACAGGCATCCACATATCCTGAAAAACCAGGAAACTACAACACTACAGTATAAATGTGGATTCGGATGTTAAAACAAACAAGACGAAAATCCCACACCAACCCTAGCCAAGTTAAGCCAAATAACAAGCTTCTTAAAATGGGACTATCCACAACTTCATTTTCTGACAAATACTCCCAACCTCCCCAAACAAATTTTATATCTGAAGGCAATACTGCTTTCCAGGAGCAAGTATTTCACACCTTATAGAGTAAAAAAAAAAGTATTTCCTATGAAACCATTACTGGAAACAAATCAGTGCTAAAATCACTTTACAACTTTATTCACCCTATAAAAGAGCGTCAGGCAGACTTCGACCAAAACAGTTGCTTAATACTTTGTCAAACTTGAACGAAAGTTAAGGTACTGAACACAACGAGCTGGCCAAACTCAGGCACCTGGAATACTACAGGGAGTGCCAGTTTCATTAATTTATTTCCTACATATTCATTTATTAATTTAACTAGATTTAACCGTATTTCGTACTCACTGCTCAAACGCCTCATTTATTCTATTTAAATCTATTTGCATACCAATAGAGGGTTCTTGAATAAGAGGAGATGCAGTGGCATTCAGACTCTGAACGAGACTACCCAGTTCCTGGAGGGCACACACCATTACGTGCTGGCTTGCAGCTACATCAGCAGCTCCTGATTTATTTTCACTGTTCGCATCATTCACTACAGTTTCTGCAGAAAAGAAAACAAAAGTATCTTGCTTAACTACCATTTGAATCACACCCAAACACGCACAGGATAGAAAAGGACTGTTTTGACACCAACCCTATATTAAAACAAAACCACAAGTTTGGTCACAGTGGGAACTCGCAAAGCAAGCACATTCGGAAGAGAAATAGTTTTACAGCTATCAGCCAAACACATTCATCCTAAGACCATGTAAAACTGGCTCTAGCTCAAATTAACTCATTTCATAAGGAACAAATGCCAACACTGTTTTGTTAGCCTCTTAGTGATTACATATATCTGCTAGGTTCTGCAAAGAGACAACATTTATCTTCTCTAACTCCAGTCTTCAGATTACATTTTTGTCACTTGTAATATCTACACTGATATCCAACCAGGTTTTAATAGGGCATCCACAAGGACCTCCAAGATCCTGACCTACGGGATCTTCAACAGTAGTAGGAAATAGCTCTGCGTGACTTTCAATACAACCTATCCCAAGACAAACTGCAAATGTACACCTTTTTCCCCACCTCCATTCTAAGCAAATGCAATGTCAAAGGCCACCACAGGATAACAAGCCCATTTTTTCAAGCAGAACTTCTATTTTGCATCTATTTCAAACAGAAAGCAGCTGAATTATCTTTTACCCTAACAACAAAAAGACGAAAAACAGCTGACCCAGTATAATAACCGTAACTTTCAACAGGTCCCAAACAAAGAAAAATGATTCTCACCCACTGCCTTCATTTGTTTACCAATGGCTTGACATATGTCTTTGGCAGCTGCAATTTGTGCTTTCTCTCCAAGTAAGCTGCCCACAGTTGCTCGCAGGATGAAGGACACGCATCTTCGAGAGTAAACTGCCTCCACGTGGGTCTGAGTTGCACGAGGATGGGAGACCAGATCAAGTACGTGCGACAAAAACGTAGCAAAGTTGCGCTCCAGCCACTGACCTCCTAATGTCGTAACAAAGACAACGTAGGCCTGCAAATTCAGAAGTTACATACAGATCCAGTTAAAACAGAAACAGAAGACTATGTTCAGTCACCAAAGACTAAAGACTAGTTATACTCATGCGTGATGCAGTACAGTAGCAGCACCGGTCAGCAGTAAGTAACCCTAATGAGGCTAAGCAGGATTAATCAACCCGTTAGCCAGGTCTTTTGTGCTGAAGTAAAACTGTTTCCAGCGCCAAGAGTAGCTCCTATACTGCTACATATACTGTGAAATGCAAAATACTCCTTGGATGACAGCAAGAAAACCCAGCCCATTGCTCTACATGTGTCTCTTTTTAAAAATTTTAAGAACATCATGTCAATAACAGCAGCAACATGAAGGTGTTCAAACTCATAATGAAAACATTTTTGCTAAGTTCACCTGAAAAAGGCTGAGAAAAATAAAAGGGTTTCAAAAGATACCCTACGATCAAAAAATGTGGATTCTGGCAAATCGCTGCAGTGTATTGAAATATACGTCAGAGTGAGAATGTCTGAATTTAAAGAGATGCTGCTGCCACCTTTCTCTATCAGAGAAGCGGAGCTTCTACATTCAGCACATTTCACCTACTCAAAACAGACTCGTGGAGAGAAAAAACAAAGTTTAACAAATCAGGGCTGCAAACTACCCAGCAACTTAAGAGAGACAGCACACAAAAGGACAAAAGTGCATCCTCTCTAAAAAGAAACAAAACTTAACTAGAGAGCTAAAGTCTTTAATATATTAAGTTTTCACATATTCTTGTGAGCTAATCCCACTAATCAAATAAGCTTTCCTGGGCACATGTTTTAATCTATTGTTACTGCATATCAACAATAAACAAAAGTAGCTTAGGTGACTAACACCCTGTATGTCTCACAAAACAGGTGAGTCAAACTAGACTTGTAAACAAAGAAGGCAAGTGTGTATTTTTACTACTAAAAGGGTTACAGTTATGTATAAATGGTAATTTATTAAAAAAACATTACAGTTTATCACAAACCTGCGTAACACCAACTCGCACTTCCCTATTGACAGATCCTCCTACTTTTAACATCTCCCCACCACTCTTTAGGAAACCAGATCCTCCTCGCAGAAATCCAGTGGCCATGAGCTCCAAGACCTCTTCAAGCGTGGCTCTCTTCACATTCTGGCGCATCACTTTTGCAAAAGGAAAAGTAATCATTCAATCCCAAAGTTCCAACCAATACAATGATCCTGAAACCAGACTTACAAATTCAAAACTGTCTTGCAAACATACCTCTAGCCAACATTTCAGATAACAGTTTCTTTTGATACTTAAAAAATAAGCTACTTTCCCAGGCAACTTTTGATAAGTTGTTCTCTCTTCCTTTGTATGATCACAACAGGGAACCTGCACTCCTTACTCTTTTGAGGTCAGAGTTTACAAAACCAAACAATCCAACTACAAGCTTCCATCTACCAGAACAATGTATAACGCAACACTGTCATGTACCATGGTACCAAAAGTGCAGTTTGTCCACTTGGAAATGGAATCCAGAAGGACTGTACCTGTTGCTTGCTTTGGTATCAGTGCTGTAGCCATGACCGTCCCCAAAAGCTTTGACACCGCAACTCGCACGCCATAGTTTGAGTTTTCCAGAGCTTTAAAGCACAGCGTTGCAACATTCTCTAGTTCAGCTGTCCACATAAACACAGCTTCATTCTGTAATTCCAGCAGACACTGTACGAAAAAAAGACTTGCAGAGCACCAACGGAGACCATTCTTACCTTTCATTTAAGTAGCAGTGTAACTGTAAGGTTTATCCAGTAAAAATTTTATTCTGAATATTTTAAGAGTTCGTTTTCTCCTCCCCACTCTCCCATTTACCCAATAACTTAGCTGACAATCAGAAGACTCATGGAATAGGTTAACACATAAAAAAAAAAAGGAAAACACAACAAAATACCTGTGTTACCAAAAACCTCTCCCACTGAGGCTCACAGCTAATATATTCTATCTCATTTGTTTACAAAGTGGGGAAAACAGTATTACTGTACCTGCATTTACACGAAATAAGTCAAACGTCTGAGCTTTCGGTGTAAACTGGTAAAGCCTTACCTTGCCCAAGTAACTATAAAATTTCTCATCATAAACAACAGGCCACAGTTCAACTGCAGGTACCTCACAGTGAGAGCACAGGAATTGCTAGAACTGATGAGAAACACACCCACCTTAGCTACTGCACATCGCACAGCCATAGATCTGTCCGTCAACAGAGATCGGGCATTCTTATAAATATCACGGTGACAGGAAGCTGCTGCTCCTCCAAGCCCATTGAGGACTTTCTGTAAGCTCATCAGAATTTCACTGCGGCCCTGAGACTGCACACATACACACAAAAAAATATTTATGCAAAAATGTGGACACAGTACTTGTATCAAGAACCAGGTGCATAATTCTGCATAATTGAGCCCAGACAATCCAACAAATTGGCCCCAGACGAGATGCTTCTGTCCTGCCCCATCATTTGTCCTCAGGGAAAAGAAAAAAAAAAACCAAAACAGTTGATATGAGAGAACAATAAGCCCAGGTGGGCAACAGTTTCCTACTGTACCTGCGCACAGGCAGGAACTTACACTTGGAGAGTACGCACGCAAAAAAACAAACCAAAACAAAAAAATATCACATGTACAACACCACAGCTGCAGAACACAGCTGCCAGGACAAGATCCACACAATCAGTACTCCTTCCAAGTTGACACAGATGTTAAAAAAAAAAAAAAAGAAAACAACTAAAAACCCCACATAACTATTTGCATCAAATCGGGTACCCTGACAGCCTGGGACACATTCTCTCAATATTATGACACCCTCTCTCCATTCAGGGCACAATGTATCCTGCTCACATGCAGAGTAATATGTTTGTTGCAAAACTTAAGGATTTGTTATTCATTTTTAAACACCTGAATGTTTACTCAGGGTACAAGAGCAGGAAAGGTAAGGCAGCAGTTAGAAGTGGTACACACAACCATTTTACAATTTTAGTTACCTATGCCACCATGAAGCAACTACTATAATATCCATATGACAAAACTTGAAACTCTCTGCAGTAAAAATACATCCACATGCTTAACTGGATACTAACTACGTAAGGGATTTGCATTTTTCTGCGTAGAAAGCAGACAACCCAAGCACTATGGCGAACACCTTTGGAGGAAGCAAGTTTCAGTTTAAATGGAATCAAGACCACAGATAGAAAATAACCTCAAACCTACCTCTGCACTTTTCAGAGACTTTAAAAGATTATTGACTGTTTCCGGAAAAGAACTACCCAGCATTCGGCCCATTTTTTCATAAAATGCTCCAATACACGCCACAGCAGCCCTACGAAAAAAGCAGCTTCGTTATCTGCCCAAATGGCGACTATTTCAGATTTTATTGTGAAATCCTATCGTTATGATAACGTCTGGAGGTAAGCCCAAACTAGAGCTCACTAGATGTTGATAACACATGAAGCAGTTACGTGTGGGAGAGTCCTAAAAACAGTTAGAGTAGACGCACTGTGTTGCATTAACCAAATTCTTCGCAGTGAGACTGCTCCCGTGTATGAGGAGGAACTGGATCACACATAATGCACACAAACATCCCAGGACACAGACTCTGAGAAGCTTGTGTGGTGTAACACAGTAGTGGAATACAAACCAGCAACGCTTGCATGGCAAAAAAAACCTTGGAATATCTGGTTAAAATTCTCTTGGCACAGATAACGCTCACTTGACAATCTGCACGTTCCACCTTAAGTGGGGTACCTGAGTCCAATCAGCAATGATCCCACTGGTGGCATTTTTTTGTTGCGTTACTTCATCAGTTGCTATCCTCTCCATGACATAAGCATGTGAAGAAACATTAGATACTCCCTTACCCAGAGGAAAGCATCTCAGTTTCAAACAGCCATGTATGTGCCACCTTTGAGTCCTGCCCTCCACAATCTCAATCCTGCTCTTTGCTATATTGAACGTACATACACTCCAACTAAGTGTGCAAAATAAAAGCAAACATAACGTGCACTTGTACAGGCAGATTCTTCTGTAAGACCCAGGACCACTTTGCTTAAAAATCATTCCCTTTTACTTAACAATAATATTAAACATACAGTTTCGTGGGCAGGTAGGCTGCAGTGTCATCTTTGCTCTTGATGATGTCGTTACATTTGTCGAGCGTTTGAAAAACAGTAAACGTGTCTCCAGTGCTGTAGAGAGCAGCAAGATTTTTTGCCAGTAGTTTTCGTGTAGGTGGCCCAGGGGAACTGCTGATGAGTCCTGTCAGCTGTTCTACAAGTTTCTTCTGTTTTTCCTTGACATCTGTCTGTCAGTGGACCAAAAATAAATAAGAAAAGTCACTTAATCCCATGTCTTGCACGCAACACCCAGAAAAACCTACAAGAGCACAATAAATCTTACACCACTCCCACTTGGGTGTAATTCAGCAAACTGCTGGTCTCACAGAGATTTGAGATACATTCAGTAATAGCAGAGACAGATGTTAAAAGCTCCCCAATTTAATTTTCACTTTTTTAAATACTCACTAAAAATACAGTCATTCCTGCCTAGAGTATCTTTTAATCCTCTTTACCAACAAGAATTCCTACTTTGAGGAGGAAGGAGTTGCCTTTCAAATATTTACAACAACGAATAACTCAAATCAAGCTGTGTGTTACATAATAGTCATACTGACTGCCTACACTTTAACACTCAAAAGCTACAAAGTAACGCTGAGGCTCTTCAGGCTGAATCCGAAACCACAGTTATCACCTGGCCATTACCTGTCAATTTTCTCTAGCATGAAATTAATACAAACGCTTTAAAAAGAAAGGCAGGGGAAAAAAATTAAGTTACCTTGTTAGCAGCTACCAGCACTTTATCCAAAAATCTTAACCACTCAAAGATAAAGACGGGTCTCTTTGCTTCTGTGATTTGAGCTAATGCTTCCTCGTTCAGTAACAAACTATGAGCCAGCTCCATAACTGGTTAAATTCCGGTTTTATTGTGAACTTGTGTTGCAACTCTAAAATAAAAATGTAAATATTAGTATATAGTACCACAGTACAAAGCTTTGAAAAACAAAACACGAAGATGAAATCTACAGATTACGGTGTCATGGTTCTAGCCTTAGCGTCCCACATAAGAACTACTCACACAGTTACAACTGAGTACATCCATTAGTATTTCACGGAACAGAGCTGTTACTTGTAAAAAAAGGACCTAGAGGCAACTTCAGGGTGCTAACTGTTAGCCAAGAAAAATATACTGAAGCCCTCATTTAAAGAAAAAAAAAAAAAAACAAACAACATGTAAAAGAGATAAAGGAGCCCTGTCACTCTCTCCTCTTACATAACACAGAACAAGGATTGTCCCTTGACAAGACCCTTGACCACACTCCCAAAGCTTGGTATGAACCTGGCCACCCTCTCAACATCTTCAACAGACAAGGCGAGAAGGAGGTGAGGCTATCACAAGTAGGATCTTCCACCCACCACAAATGTGAGCGCAGCAGGAACAGAGACAACATTTGACATCACTGACCTGAGACTTCGCAGACCTCGCTGACCTTGCTCTACGAGCTGGACAAACAAGCCCTCTGCACACAGGTGACAGCCTGGGAACACAGGCAGCAGCCAAATGACTGCAAGCCTCCCCATCAGGCAAAATACTACTGATCAAACCACCAGCAACCCTGCCCAAACGCCAGCAACCCTGCCCAAACACTGAATGCAAGGCACCCAAAGCACACTGTCCATGTAAACAAACACTCCACAAAGTAACCTTAGCAAACCACATTTAAACAAAGCGTAGCTGGTAAATGCAGAACAGTCAGAAAAAAACAAAACTTGATCTAAAAATCATAAAATAAAACCAACAATCTTCAGCAACAAACCCAGAAAGAAAAAAAAAAAAATCCCCAGACTTGAATGCAGTGATGCTGAAACTAGGATCTCAGGCAAAACAGAAAAGGCAAAGCAGCTAAAGGAAGGTTATGTAAGACATCATCTTTTGACAGCTGCACCATTCTCCTTGTGCTCTCAAGTGCTCACAGCTGCTTCCTCATTCATGATCTAATCCCGACAAATTCTTTAAATCAAATGAAGTGATTTAAATTAAATAATTTTATTTTTTTTTTAAAAAAGTCTCCAGATTAGACAGCAGAAGGGTGACATATTAACACTACAACAGTATTACGGTTCTAAATTCACCGGAACAATCAGGTGCTGACAAGCTAAAGCACCACAGTGTCGGCAGCCCCCAGCTCGCTCCCTGCTCTTCGGCACTCTGCAGAATACTTCACTGCACACATCTCCAGCGACAGACCAGCAAAGGTGGAAGAGCCACATACAGAAGCACATACATCCCTCCCCCTCACACCTTTCCAAAGACTTCTGGCTCTTTTGGGGTTTTTTTAAATTATAAAGAATTGAAGGGGTAATGCCTGTCAGTAACACACTGATACATTGCCCCAAAACATCTTTACACGAGAGCAAAGTGATGAATGACGACACTGTGACACTCTGGGTGTCACCTCAGAGATCCCCACTCCTCCTCACACATTGACAGGAGCAGGGCCCCGGTCATTCACCCTTTGTCCCCTGTCCCCTGGCCTTTAGAGCCACGAACCCCTCCCAAGCCCTCCACACACTCCGTCACCTCTTCAGCTGAATTTAGGAAACACGAGCTCTGTGCCCCCAAACCCGCACACCCCTCAGCTGTGCCACTGACGCACACGGGCTCAGATACAAGAACAATTCCAAGAACAACGCCGCAAACCCGCCAGCAGCGCGCTGCCCTCCACGCACACCCCACACCCCCGCCACGGACACGCACACCCCCACCTACCGCCCCCCACACGCAGGGAAACGCCGCCGCCTCTCCTCTGGGGGCAGCCGGCAAGCGCTCCAACCCCCGCCGTGCCCTGAGCCCGGCTGGCAGGGAGGGAACCGGCGGGGAAAGGGGACACGAGCAGCCTTGCCCCCAGGCCCGGCGCTGGCCCCGACGCACCTCAGCGGCGCGGAGGCACCTGCGGCCGCGCAGCAGGAAGCGGGAGGTGCGCAGGCGCCGGCGGGCGGGGGCGGTTCTGCGCAGGCGCCGCGGGCGGGCCGGGTGAGGGCGGCGGGTCTCTCCGCAGCGGCTTTGCGGTGCCTCGGCAGCGGGGGAAGGCTGCCGGGGGTCGGGGGCGTCGCGGAGGCCCGTGGTGGGGGGTAGCGGAGCCCGGAAAAGCTTTAGAGAAATAAAATGCGGGAGAGAGCGAGTTGGCGGTGTCTGTAGGAAAGGGGGGGCGCAGGGCACGCGTGCTGAGCATGGAGGAAGATGAGGAGGAAGACTACATGTCTGATTTGTTTATTCAGTAAGTAGGTGGCTCTTTTTTTCCCCCTCTTAAGTGTTTGTAACCATGTAAAAAACCCAAAGAGCTAATGTTTTCTGCAATTAACTCCTAGACAGGATGTGAGGCCTGGCTTGCCCATGGTGAGGCGGGTGAAGGAAGCTCTTCAGAAAGAAGAAAAGCAAAAAGAAGCCAATGAGAAGAACAGACAAAAGAGTCTGAAAGAAGAAGAGAAGGAGAGACGTGACTTGGTGTTGGGAAGCGCGTTGGGCAATGAGAACAAGGGCTTTGCTTTGCTCCAGAAGATGGGTTACAAGAGCGGGCAGGCCCTTGGCAGGAGCGGTAAGCTGGGCACCGCCGGGAAGCCTGCGCCTGTGTGCGGGTGTAACGTTGTAACTCTTGGAATTTATAGTGGGATTCTGAAGAAGAAATGGTGCACGCTGGCTTACCTTCATGAAGCAAAATTGGTAAAACAAAGCACCGATAGCTGCTGTACCAGGTCAGCATGTCTCTAGCAGACAATCGGCAAATGAACTGGCCCAGACAGATTCTTGTTATTCTTCATCTTCGTCAAGTTGTGAGATTCTAGGATGACAAATGCTACAGAAGGCTGTAACAAAGCAGTCTGCAGGTATATTATACCTGTCAAGTCAACACCATTTTCTTTCAGCTGGGTAGTATCCTTTAAAAAGTGCATAGCAACCCAGCAGACAAGCCAAAAAGAGAGGGAGTTGCAGTTCAGCTGTGTCATTTGTAATGCGCTAAATGTACACTGAGTTGGGATTTTTCAACTTGCAAGACACAAACCACACGAAAATGTACATATTTAATAGCAAAAGCAGCTTGCCTGCTTGAATGTACTGCACAAATCATAGTTTGAGAAAAACCTGCTTTCTTAAATTGACCTGTTTTTTCCCTCGCAGGAGAAGGCATTGTTGAACCTATTCCTCTGAACATAAAAACAGGTTTGTGATACTTCCTAATTTACTTAGTTGGGTATCGGAGCTTCTCAACTGCTTACATTCATCTTTTGAAATTATGTAGGCAGAAGTGGGCTTGGTCATGAGGAATTAAAAAAGCGAAAAGCTGAAGAAAAACTGGAAAACTATAGACAAAAACTCCACATGAAAAAACAAGCAAATGAACAAGCTGCAGATCAGTTCAGGTAAAATGATGTAACTGATATTCCAAGCAATGTCTAAACAACTATTCTTTTTATGCTTTAAGTTTGGTTATTCTTTTAACACGTTACTATTTTTGAATGCTTTGAATGAGAGGTTAAGAGTTGACATAGAGTAATTATTTCTCAGTTCTAAAGCAAAAGCAGATGAACACTGTAATGCTAAAGCATGTGCTGCATTGTTTATTTTTGTAAATGTTAATAATGCAGACAATATACATGCTAACTTTTCTTATTTGCAACTTTTAAAATCAGAGAACCATGTCATCTCTTTTACAAAGTCCACAGAAAATCCTGAGCAATGTTGCTACAATCGTTTTAAAAATCAGGGTAATTTGTTTAGGGTTTATTGGTTTTATTTTGTCCTGATTTGCTTGTATGTGGAGAAGGAAAGCCTAGAGAAGGCTGTATCTTTTGGAGGTGTTTAGTGAACCCCTTTTTTCACGACCTATCAAAAGAAACAGTGTTCAGTGTAGTGTGATCAAAAAAATACTGTCCTGAAGGTATAATTCCCAAGAAATACATATGTCCTCCCACAGAAACAATGTCAGAAGGACTTCTTAACTTCAACATTGTCCTGGTCCAAGGGAATTAGTAGGGCTAGAATCTTAGATTTTCTGTTTTAGAAAAGCTGTCAACTATAATGCATCTCATTGTTTGCGTATCTGTTTATTTTAGCTGTCATCTACTTTTTCTTAACAGAATAAGATTCAAAAACAAACAAGAAGAACGTAAGATGGAAGGCGATCTCCGAAAAAGCCAGAGGGCCTGCCAGCAATTAGATATGCAAAAAGTGAGACCTGTATATTTTTTGGCTGGAAAGAAGACTTATAGGTTGCAAAGTAGTGGTTCAATTCTTAGAAGTTCTCTAAAGTTGTGGGATAGCTAGCCTGAAGTCTTGGTGTTTGGTAACACTTCAGTCCTCTTAAAGTATTTCAAAGTATATGTTTGCACCATTAAGATATTTGAAGGTGTTACACCAACCTCAAGGTAATTTAGCTGAGGACCCATGTTAATTTGTATTATCAGAGCTCAGCTGTTTTTGCTCTTGCATTCTTGTCGTTACTTTTGAGCTATTTGCTTGCATATCTTTCTGTAGCCAGTGTCAGGCCGTCCTAAATGATGGTGCTGTTTGCCTCAAGTGAGGAAGCAGCAGCATCACAGAATGGTTGAGGTTGGAAGGGACTCTGAAGGTCATCTTGTCCAACCCTCCTGCTCAAGCAGGGTCACCTAAAACAGCTTGTCCAGGACCATGTCCAGACAGCTCTTGAGTATGTCCAATGATAGGGATCACCATTGAGGGAATCAGCAGATTTCACGTCCTCAACATAGATAGACTAGAACTTAATGTTAGCGTGTTGTTTTAAAAAAAGTTAATAATCCATCTTATGGACCGCTGTACTTAGCTTCCCTCTGCAGCTTTAGTAATTCTTGTTTATACTATACAGGAAAGTTTTAAAACATAATGTCTCATCTATTAGAAATTGTTTTTATCCAGCATCTTACAAGAAAACCTACAAAGGCAGATGCTTTTCATTCAAATCCTTCTTATTTAAGGATATTGGTGTTCCCAAGGAGACTTGGTATTGGCTAGAACCTGAAGAGGAAGACAAAAAGGATGAGGAAGACAATGAAGATGAATGCACAAGCTCAGACTTAAGCGTAAGCTCTGCAACTAAATTAATGGCTTGATTCAGAATTAAACTTAGTATTCCTTTTAAAAGTATGTATGTATAAAGGATATATGTATACATGTCATTTTCCAAGATTTCCAATAGCCTCTTTGTAATCTTAGAGCACTAATTTTTATAGCGGTTACACGATAAAATGTACAACATTAAACAACTGATTTATTGCTCATCTGTTTTGAAGCTGATCTTTGGAAAAAGTAGCCTAGAAATTAAATTCTAAACATTTTTGTGTCTTAGCCAAGATATGCAAGATCATGTGTTTGATCAAAGTTATTTGCTTTTGAGTTTTAATTTTAGATGCCTCATCTCATGTGTTGGGCTGAATTTTAGAATCACTAAGTAATTTCTGGAAATGCTTCACTGATTATCTCAAGATGGACACTGGAAATCCAGATTTTTTGAGAACTAGATTGCACAGCTGTTGTTAGCCTTATGTGTTTGATATGCAGAGATTAGGTGTGAAAAAAACCACCAAAATTATCATATACTTGAAATAGGATAGCTAGGTAATATTTTTAGCTTTCTCTGCAGTGCAGGTTTCTTAGCTAGAAAGAAGGATGAGCAAACAACAGCCATTAATTTTCCAGAGATCGTGAATTCCTGTATCGTGTGCTACAAATTTGGGAAACTTCATGCCTTAGTGAGCTTTTTCATAGGAAAAAGTGAACATCTGTTTTAGCAAAGCCAGGAGCTCAAGCTGTTTTGTTTCATGTGAGCCCCAGATCACTGCATGCCTGTACCTATCTCTAGGTATCAGAAAAGCTTCACATCCTGACTGCCTATTTGAGAAAAGAACACTTTTATTGCATTTGGTGTGGGACAACCTATGAAGGTGAGAGTAAACCTGTCTTGTGTTTTACTTTGCTTATGCAGCTAAATGCAATTAGTACAATATATATCTTATGTTTCTCTTACTGCAGTCTTTTAAATCTACATAGCAAATATTCCTTCCAAGCTGCTGGTTTTTTTTCACAAAGCTTTGTACGTTTTGATTATAAGCCAACTTTTAGGTGTTTACATGCACAAAAAACCCAAACAAACAAAGAAACCTCCAACCAACCATACTGACATTTGTTTGAATTGGTATTCATATTAATTTTGTTTTGAGAAAACAAAATTCAGGTATTAAAACTAGTACCATAAAAAGCTGTGAAAGCTTGCAGGTGTTTCTGAAATAGTCAGAACACTACACCAAAGAGAGCAGAATTTGTGTTCACTGTTTTAAAACAAAGTTTGGAATTAATAACTTGCAAACCTTGAATTGTATTTAATCTGCTTTACATGGATTCTTCAAATAATTCTAGCAACTTTTTTTTTTTCCCTCCTCTGAGCTGGAATTAGTCACTTTTTCTCTGCTTATCCTGTAGATTCTGAAGATTTAGCTTCAAACTGCCCTGGAGACTGTGCTGCAGATCATGACTAAAGCCTTTCTAAAGGAAGGAGTTCTAGATAAGTATGTATAGCTCCTTATATCTTCTAGAAGGTTCAGAGCTGTGCCATACTGAAGAATTCACACCAGTATGCAGAAGAATAGTTATGTTGGCAGGTTAAACTCATGCTTCTGAAGCATTTTATGGATCTTCTGCTTGATGCACAATTTAATAGGAATTAAAACTCTGCATTTATAATTGAACTGCCCTAACTGAGAGGCTAACAGTCTTTGGTTATGCCCTGCCCAACTGAACAAGATCAGCCAATAATAAAATTTAAGTCTGAGTAAAGGAATAAATATTGGCTAGTTACTCTGTTGTATAATGTGGTAAATGGTTTTTTTCATCTTTACAGAGATGCATAAACAGACTTTTTTTTCCTTACTCTCTTAGACCTGGTGGGGGAAAAAAAAAAGCTTGTGAAGCAGTACAGGGATGTTATTTGAACCAATATGCTGTTGTATGTAAAGGCGCATATTTTGCATAATTAAGTAGTACCAGATCATGTTGGGTTTTTTTATATAAAAAATATTTTTTAATAGAACTTTTATTTTTAGGGAACAGCAGTTGCTACTGTAAACGGTCGCTAATAGTACTGCTGAAGTATACAAATACTACCAAAAAGAAGTACCAAAAACTACTGGGACAAGCTCAATATTACTTAACAGTGAGAAGGTAATGGTATTATGGGTGCTCTAAGAACTGCAGAGGATATTCAGCCAAAGTTTGTCACGTGTCTATTTTCATATTATAAGAGTTTTTATGGGGGAAAGGGAGGAGGAAGTGGAACTACTGGTATTTTGTCTGTGTCAGGATATAATTTCTCCCAGGTCTTGACCACTGAAAAGAAATACTAATTAGTCTAGAATAGTGAAATGCTCAATGTATTTGTTTATTCATGATAAGGAGAAAAAAACAACCCCAGGCCTTGGAAGAGGATGTCAAATCAGATTCTTATTTAGCAACAAATACTTGCAACAGATCAGTAATAATTACCATAAAAATATAAAAATTAGTGTGCATTCCTTTACATTATTCCTTTTAACCAAGCACCCACTTTTAACTTATTTAACATTTCAGAAAAAGCATACAGTACTTTAGTACATGTAGTACCTCTTTTCCTTCGTGTAGAAATCTCATTTGCCTTTATGGACTTACATGGGTTCCACGGCAATGAATAGTTTGACGACATACAGCTCAAAGACAAGCATCTGCAGGACTAATTTGTCTGTCTTTTCTCCCTGCTTCTCACCACCACACAAACAATTGTTCCAGTCCAGGCAAATCTGAACTCTTTGAAGTATATCACTAAAGAGTAATGGGCAGACTCCTGTTACCTGTTGTGGGGCCGAGAGTAAGGCCATCAGAGGTATGCCGTATGCTTGTTAAGACTGAATGCCTCAGTTTTACAGTAAGAGATTAAAACCTGGCAGTATGAGAGAATGTTTAAGGTACTCTCTTAGCACAGGATTTAAAATGGCTACTACTGAGGAAACTGGAGAATTAAGTGTTCCTTTCAGGAAAAAAAACCTCAAAAGCTAAGTTTTTCAAAAGTTTAGAACAAATCTAAACTAGATTTCCTAGAAATTGCATGTTTAACATCTCAATTCTCAAGGAATGCTTACTTTAAAAGTAAGTTTTAAATTCTATAGCACTGAAGGTGCTAGGTGTTCAACCAGTGTGTTGAACAAGAAAGTTCACCTTAAAGAACTGAAATTCAGGGAAGAATAACCCCATGCCTAATTCCTAGTATTTTTTCTATCCAAATTAGTCTTAATGGGAGTATTAATTGGAGCATTTTGGTAATCTTTAAAAACATCACTGAACAAATCAGAAAGGTTTGAGTCACATACCACAAGACAGCACTTCTTCCATGGAAAGCAGTAAATAACCTCAACTGATAGTGGATGCAGCACATGTTACGAGCATGCATACAGGCATTTGCCACAGGCCAGTTAGCACCACATCGGCTTCATCTTCTAGGAGACAAGGACTAGCTTCCCGTGCTTATTGTACAGTATAGTTCAGCTCATCCACAACTTGTGTTTCCAGGTAAAAATTGCAAGTGATTGCTTGCAGAAGCATGCTGATGGGTGTGAATGGTGATGTGACTCTTTTGGCTAACAACCTCCTGACTGGCAGGAAGACAAAACACCAAGGAGAAGACATATCCAAAGTCTTGCTGTTTCTTCTGCCATTTACTGTTATTTCTTCAGTTTCAATAGACATCAAACGCTGGATTCAAACACAGTCTGAAAGCCTTTTAAAAGGGCATTTAATAACTACAAGCTTTATGTGTGTTGCCTCTATCAACAGACTTTAAAAAGTTAAGTATTTCAGATGCAGAGTATCTTCCTGAAGCGTGTCTTGAAAGCATCTTTTTGATTACGGGCTCCTGCAAAAAGAAATTAATTGTCAATAAATTATTTTTATGAGTAAATAAACTAACTGAAATAATGTTTTAAAATCCCATACTTTTGTTGGAAATTTGTTGGTGAACCTCTTTGGAAGTTTACCTTCTCTAACATCACTCCATACCTGAAATTCAGAAAAAGAACAGTTTCAGTATGTTTTCATTGGTGATATTTTGCATCTCACTTTACAACTCATATAAATTCCTGAAGCATTTAGGAAAATACAAAAATACAAAAGGTAAGGCTTCAAAAAGAAAGTAACTATAAACAGTTTGAAAGTTTTTCCCATTTTTTTGTACTTTGTTTTGGTTTTACGGTGTTTTCATCACCTCTTGTCCTTTTAAGCTTAAAAGCTTCACACTCTACAATTATGTGTTTGTTTCAGAAAACCTCTCAGAACCTTCCTTCCTTAATTTAAAAGTAGTGCATTTGTATCCTCTTGCCACATTAAAAAAAAATGCAAGACAACTCCCATTTCTTACTTTGGATGTTACTATTTGCAAGCCAAGCAGGTGTGCTTCCTCCCTTTTACCTTGTTCAATACCACGCACTTATGTCACTGCAGAAAATGCTACATGGAGTTCAAAGCAACTAATGTAGAGAAATCACAACGTTATGCTTTCAGAAACGGTTTCTGGGTAACAACTGTTTTTTTTTTCCACATGTTTTGTTTTGAACTTGGCTGGGAGATGAACACTAGAAAGCCACTCACTTACCCTCCCCCTTCCTGGGAATCTAGGAGAGAATTAAAGGAGTAAAGGGAAAAGAGACTTGGGGGTTGAGATGAGAACAATTTAATAACTAAAATACAATATAATTGAAAATAATAATAGTAATATATACAAATGAGTGATGATACAGTGCAGCTGCCCACCACCCAGTGACCAAGGCTCAGCCCATTCCTGGCTAATGATCTGGAAGTAGGGAGAGTCCCAAAACCACAAGGGACTTGTCCCGGAAAGGACATAAGAGACCAAGAGCTGACTGAGAGAGGGAGACAACCCTGAGACAGGGGTGACCCAGAGAGGTTAAACATCTGGACAGAGCTTCACATGATATAGAATATGTCATTGGCCAATTTGGGTCTCAGTCCTAAACCTGAGGTCAAATCCTAGGCTAGTAACTGGGGCTGTGCTCCCTCCCACCTTCTGCACCTACAGACACTGGCACAGCAGAGAAGATGTTCTGACAGCAACTGTAAACATCAGTATGTTATCAGCTGCCTTCTCAGCACAGCTTTAAAACACAGCCTCTCACTAGCTGCTGTGAAGAAAGTTGACCCTGTCCCGACTGAAACCAGGACATGGGCAAACAGAGCCATCCATATCATTAACTTTGCCATCAACTAGTGTAATGTGTGCCTGAAGAAGATGACAGTCATGTTCTTGCACACTTAGCTGGGCATCCTGCATCGTTAGCTACTCTTACTGATGCTACAGCCTGGCTTAGCAAGCCCTTACAACCAGCATCCAGTAAACCAACAGCTCCCATGAACTTCAAGCTTTTTCCCTACTCTTCAGCAGTAGCTTTAGGCCTGTGACCCTACGTGGTGGTCTTCATAAGCTAAAGTTCCTCAGCTCATAATCATCGACTTTGCTTTTGCATGATGTTCTTTCAGTAGGGCTTGCCAGCACCATACAGCAGAGTTTATCTTATCGTGCGCCATTAAGTGAAATTATCTTTTAAGCAGATGGAACAGCTAGTCCTAGGACTTTGCATCCATGACTTGCCCACCTGCCTACAGACACAAGATTTTTATGTTTTAAGAAAACAAGATCAAATAATTGGTCTTGCCCTTTTGACTGTAAACGCCGTGGGACTGTGGACACATTTACACAGGCAGCTGTGAACAGGAACAGGATGTGTTAGAAAACACTACACAGAAGCTAAACATAGCAAAGCTGAACGTGCACGTTGAGCAGACACATTGGTATGGTTTTCTCATACTGGCAAAGGACCAAGCTAACAGTATTCAAGAGCTTTTAGGTCCAACCATGTACATATAGCTTACAATTACCTTAGACAAAATAACAGCTGCATCATTATCCTACAAATCCACAGGGTTGAGCATACAAGTCATTACACTAGTAATGTGCAAAGTACCAAGAAAAAGCAAAAGACACAAAAAAGATGATACCTTTTCAAAAAAGCTTAAGTAACTCTGGTTTTCTTTTTGTAGTACCATCTTTTCCAATTAAAACTACATATTCCAAATCACTTTTGTTTTAATTTTGGAAAACTGCAAGTGTTTTGGCTTGACAGAAACTTTGTTCTTGCTCCACTGTGCAGTGAAGATGAAAGCGTGCCAGAGAAATCTCCCCCATTCCTAGTTTTTATTTTCTAAAATTAGAAAAATATTCCCTTCAAATACTCCAACCAAACAAAAAAGATTTATCAGAAACTTGAAATCTTTTTTGCTAGGCATGATTCTTTAGCATGCTCAGGCTTTAATGTGTAGGCCAGCAGGACATAAGTGAAAGTAATATTTCTTTGCTTCAGTTATTACATTTGCAACCAAGGTGTGAAGACTTACAGAAATTAATCAAGGGGAAAATGTAAATAGAGGCAGTACTCTAGATATACAGATTCCTTCTAGCATGCAATCAGCATGCGATATCAGCAGCAAGGCAAAACCATGACAGTCAGACTTTTTTAAAGATTACATACCTTCGTTTTCTCATGATGAGTGAATGCCGAAAGAATTTCAAACCAAATTAATCCAAGAGCATAAATATCTACTTCCTTTCCGTAGTCATCCCCGACCTACAAGGATCAGAACAGGAACAATGTAGGTGTCAAATCCAACGGGACAGCACTTAAAGCAAAATTTGAAGTCAGTAGAAATTTCCACCCCAAGGCTACAAGACTGGCCCTACTTGATGAGTTGTTACCCCTTCTGCTACAGACCTGTTAAATAGTGACTCTTCTGTCACGTTAAACACACTGAAATTGACTTCCACAGACCTATACAGATAAGGCATGCCGATATCACTCTGTCACAAATAATGAAACAAACAGAAGGACTCAAATGCCAGAGTTAACAGAGGTCCTACATTCATCTTGAAAAACATGGCTGGCAGCCTGGTTTTGCAAGAGCGTTCCTTACAGCACACAGTGTCAGACCCTGTAGGTCAGCGCAGCGAAATAAAATCACACTTGCAGACAGCTTTTTCCAGAATACAGTCATCCTCATGTACAGTCATACCAGGGAACTTTAGGCAACTTGGTTTAGGACCAAGATCAGGATTGAGAACATCCAGTGCTGAGTTTATAATGCAGATCTAGTTACAGAGACACTAATATAGCAGGGTAATTACCTGTTCTGGTGCCATATATGATTTTGTTCCTCTGTTCTCAGTCAGAGTCTCATATGCCGCAGAAGTCACAAGACCGAAGTCACCTATTTTTACTTTATCTTCACGTGATATGAATATATTCGGAGGCTATGTATGTATGTTAAAAAAAAAAAAATCACCATATGACCAACATTTATCATCAAGCATAATTAGCCACAGAAGTGCTCCCCATAAAATTTGATAACTGTTCATAGAAATCAGCATTAAGAAACCAATGGGGTAGGAAACAGAAAAAAGTTCAATGAGTTTTTAAAAAACACAAACTAAATTTGAAATAGTACATGCCACAGTAACTGCAACTTTTTTTTCCACCAGCTGAGTCATAACTGTGTCACACTGTAATGTTCTTCAAATACATTGTGCATACAACATTTCATATCCAGAAGTGCTTTTTAGTCTTCAGTCTTTATCAGAAGAAACTACATTTCTGAAAACAAAACCAAATAGCCTCATGCTACAAAGAAGCTACAGTGGACTGTAAGGCCAGGAAAGACTTAATATTTAACAGGAAGAGATCTTTGTGTCAGGAATGCCCAATGCAGTTCTGTTGGAGTTTCATCATGTCCACACACATTGAATACAGTACCTATCCCTGGCTACACTATTTGAAGACTCAGTTCATACCAGGCACAAACGGGATTCATCTCAGCTTGAACCTATCCTGCAGCTTTGATTCTGGAATATGGAGATCTCAGATGGCCAAGCATCTAAGTTGACAGCAGATCAAAGTGGGGAGAAAATTTCCTAAATTAAAATGCAGACAGAGAAGTTATCAGCAGGACCTGGAAGCAGGTTACAGCCAGATGCCATGGGTAAGGGACCGGGGCAGCAGATTCATGGGAATAGGGAAAAGTAGGAGATTGAGCTAAGATTAAAATACAGTAGAACTGGAGCAGTAAGAAAATACAAAGCAGAGTGGGGAGAACTAAGAATTAATAGGTGAGGAGAGAAAGCACTTACTACACCTCTTTTCCCAGGCATCTGGGGAAAATAATGAGTGTATATTTGTGGTTCATTCCAGTATTGTAGCAATAAGCCTGATAGGAAAGCTCCAGAAGATATGAACGTGTCCGTAAGAAAAGATTCTACGAGCGGGCAGTGAACATGATCTGAAACTACGCTGTGAATGCAAAATACTTCAATCTCTGGCTCAAGAAGTCCATAAGCTTCAGGTTACTGGAAGTCTTGAAAGGAAGGGAATGTGCATCAAGGACAGCATCCCTGTATCATCTCTCAGCTGTAATACTCTCTAGGTGTTTGGAATTAGCCACTATACAGGGAGAACAGCATCCTAGATCAACGTTTAATGTGACCCACTACAGCTGTTTTTAGGAACACCACCACAGCAATGACTTTTTCACAAAGTGAGTGATTTAAAACTCTGGTTTTAAAACTCAACTTTTCACTTGATTTCTTTTAATTATTTTATCAAGTAAGGTTAGTATTTCTTTTTCCAATAGGCAGTCTTGTGACCCAGTAACACATCATACACTGAAAACACCCGTTAACTGATGACTACTGATTTTTTAAACTACTGCATTCTGAGATCCTCCAGTTTATCTTCTGATTTTAGGATGAAGTCCAGCCAGTTGCTGGGATAGAATTAATCACTAGCAATATCAGAAGAGGCACACTACAAGGGTACATAATAGACTAAACCAAAACTAGAACAATGTAACATTTTCTGAAATTCCAATAAGTACTATTTTTATCTTTTTTTCTTTAATTACCTATCCTACTTACCTTGAGGTCTCGATGAATTAACTCTTTAGAATGAATATATTCCACTCCTTTCAGTATTTGTAAAAATTTGTTTTGTGCCCTCTCATGATACTTTCGGTCTTCTCTGTTTTTGTCAATCCAGTCTTCCAATGTTCCTTGTTCACATAATTCCATTTGGATGAAAAGATAGAGAACTTCTTTGTCTGACTTTGGCCTGCAAAAGAAACTTATAAAAGAAATATATTCACCCACCTGACAGCCTCACACTTTCCAGAAGAGTTCCCTCACCATCAGCCCGTAGGATAGGCTGAGGCTGGGGATGGTGAGGGGAAGGACAATAGAGAGAGGAGGCGGCACTATTTCAGTTGCCCTGTGTGATCTGAGTGCCCTGGAATAAAGCTGCTTGAGGCACTGAAAGAACAAGCATTATGTGGCTCGAGATTCTCTGTAGCCTTCAGATCAGGAGGCAAAGGAATTTCAGGCTGGGACCTCAGCTTTGAGGAATTTTATTTCTCTCTTTTACCCAATAACTGTTCAATATCAAATGCATAAGTGATAATGAGACTCCCACATATTAGTGGTTGGGTTTTGAGGCAAGACTTTTTTTTTTCCCCATTTTATTCCTCATTTACTCAGCATACTGGACAGATACCATGCCTACCATAATTTTGAATCCATTAGTATTTTATGGCTCTAGGTAAGTGTGGCTTACTATAGAAGCTTTGAAAAGCTAATAACCTAACTTATGAGTAAAACTCTCACTGTCTTCCCAGAAGTCTTAGTGTTGAAAGAGCATTTCGTGTTTCTGTTCTCAACAATGAAAACTGTTTCAGGCATCATGATTAAAATGCTAACTTAAGAGAAACTATTAAATCTGTGAGAGCTACTAGCTAGCCACTACTTATTAAAAGAAAGAAACTTCTGATCAGGAATTTGGCAACGAGCTGCCAGACAATGTTTTAGCTTCTGTTGTTAATTCTAGCCCCAAATTTTGAGTTCTGCATTACACTTCTCCATAGATTCAGCAAGTTCTGTATACTAAGAGAGAGAAGAAAGAAAAAATTACATAATATTGTGCTGGTTTTGGCTGAGATAGAGTTAATTTTCTTCATAGTAGCTAGTATGGGGCTGTTTTAGATTTGTGCTGGAAACAGTGCTGATAACACAGGGATGTTTTTGTTAGTGCTGACCAGTGCTCACACAGAGCCAAGGCCTTTTCTGCTTCTTACCCCACCCCACCAGCAAGTAGGCTGGGGGTGCACAAGAAGCTGGGAGGGGACACAGCTGGGACAGCTGACCAAAGGGTTATCCCATACCACGTGGCACCATGCTCAGCATATGAAGCTGGGGGAACAAGAAGGAAGTGGGGGACGTTCACATGATGGAGGACTGCTTTCCTGGAGATGGCTGAACACCTGCCTGCTGATGGGAAGTAGTGAATTAATTCCTTGTTTTGCCTTCCTTGTGTGCGCAGATTTTGATTTACCTATCAAACTGTCTTTACCTCAACCCATCAGTTTTCTCACTTTTGCGCTTCTGATTCTCTCCTCCATCCCACAGGGTGAAGTGAGCAAGCAGCTGTACGGTGAGTTGCTGTGCTGGGGTTAAACCATGACACTTATTCATCAAGGAAAAGAAGACATGAATATACTTACTTATATATGACCTGCTGCTGAAAAGTACTGTGCCTTTTTCCTAATAGTAAGTAAGTATGTGTAAGCATTTATATTTGTATAATGATTCATAACCAATCAGTCTTTCTTTTTACAACACAAAATTCACCATGGCAAACAAGGTTGTGAGTATAAACTACTATCCTGTAGTTACCTTGAGCCCAGATAACGGTCGTGCCCTTTCCAGCTGAAATAATACCGCACTATGTTTTCATGTTCAAGTCTTGCAAGTTCTGTTACTTCACGCTTCACATTCCTATTGGGGGTGAAGAGGAAGAGGAGGTGGGAAGAAAGAAAAAGAAAAAACAAATCGCATTTCCCTTGAGAAATTCAATATTAAGTTAAGCAAAAGATATCAAGTAGCAGTATACAGATAGATCTACATTCATTTTGAAAAATATTATTCTCCTTCAAGTGCAAAAATGTTTAACCATATTAGAAATTGAAGCCCTCCTCAAAAAAAAAGAAAAAAAAAAAGCAGATACTTGCAATGTGTAACTACATTAGGTAGCCAAACACAATGTAGCAAACACCCATGTTTTCTTTTCACCTCTATGAAGTCTGTTTACATGTACAGAAGTTAGTGTAAATACTCATGAAGAAATTACTAAATTTGGCCTATACTTCTTGTGGCAACATTGCCCAATGAAGTCAGTTCAAACCCATCAGCAGACCAGCAGTCTTTATGTTAAGAATCAGTAGTATGCTTTTAGTATAGTTCTCAGGACTGCAATACAAATGAAAATAACACATATTTGTGAAGAAAGCAAGAATTTGAAGGGCAGTTACAACACAATGCAAGGGACAAGCATCTCCAACAACTTAAAACTTTTTGAATAGATTACCTGAAAGAACAAGTTTTTCAGCTGCTGATAAAATACTCCACTAGATACTGGTTACAGAAAATTACTTCTAAAAAAAATTAAGATCATCATTCTCTGTTGAGGTTTATAAAGGACAAGTGGCAGTGTTAGAATAATGACTACGTAGGTCTTACATAAGGCATTTTCCAATTACAAACCACAAAATGTGTGACTTTCATTTTTTTTCTCTATTTTCCCTAATAATAATTGTTATGTATTACTGATATGGAAATTTTCCATGTAACCTGTCAAAAATAACAGCGCTGCTTTCAGTGTTTCATTAATCAGCATGTTTCCTTCAAACGCATTTTGCGACATTAATGACCAGAGCACTGCTGCATATGAAATTATTCCATATTATTATTATTAATAAAGTTGCATGCCGTTTTCAGCTTCACTTAGAAATAAAGAAAACAGTTTACCAGAAAGAATGGACAATTAATAATTAAAAGTCCTTAAATGCTCCTAGGATTATTAAAGAGACAAAAGAAAGTAGTGAAATCTTGATTAAGGTTTTCCTAAAATAAAAAACAGAAGCGAATATGCAGTACATACTTTGTGAAGGGAACTCGTTTGATTGCATAGGTTCTCTCATCAATCTTTGCAGTTGCTTTGAAAACATTCCCAAAACCACCTTCACCAATAGGCTCTATATTTTTAAAACTCTCAAGAAATCTTAAAAAAAAACCAAAAAAGATACATAACTGAAGTATAATTAACAATAAATTTGCAAGATATAAAAATAATCCTGCAGACCTAATACATCTGCTGAAATATTCTATAGGGATCACTCAAAACCTATGCAGGCCTAAATCATAGCCTTGAAGATTAAA
The DNA here is from genome assembly GCA_011057875.1 of Pterocles orientalis. NCBI lineage: Eukaryota > Metazoa > Chordata > Aves > Pterocliformes > Pteroclidae > Pterocles > Pterocles orientalis. The sequence continues at coordinate 161,028 of WKFP01014362.1, forward strand.
AAAACCCAAAAACAAGAGAAACTGATCCTTGAAAGCACGTAGGGTAACTACCTTCACATCTTCACACTAATGACTTTTGGTTGTAAGCTTTAAATATCATTGCATGTCAGTTGCTATACTATATTTGAAATTTCAAGAAAAAAAAATAATAGCTCAAATACCAGTTTTCTTGGAAAGTTGGTGTTACAGCAGTGTTTTCCCACATTCTAAGTAAACAAACAAATCTAGACAACTACATACTGTAATTGCTATGCAGATCTTGTTTAAAAAAATCCTTCTTACCTTTTATTCACAGTGTGTGGATTTTCATTCTCCTCACTGGTATTTGTGTCCAAATATGGTAAATCTTCATCTGAATCTGACATATCTTTTTTCTCTTCCTTGTTTCTTGCATTAGCAAAATTAGCTGCCAATTTTCTTTAACAAGGATAAAAGCAAAACTTACAGTGAGCCATGTGTGACAAGAAAAGGAATGTACCTCCCAGCAGTGGCATTTCTTTGCTAGATACAGAAACACTGAGGTGGTTTGCAATATAGTTTATGGGAGATAGCAACCTAGAAATAAACACGTACCTTTGGGGTTTCAGGGCAGAACTTTGTGCATGTCTCTACATGAAAAAGAGGAGAAAAACACTTAACTGAGATATCCTGAATATTTTCACTATACTTATTTCAAAATGTGCCTGAGAATGTATCTAGGAATTGTCTATAAATGTGTTCATACCTTATATAAACAATGTAATGAGAATGAAGCCATATCATAGCTTATATTTTTCATATATGCTACGTATGACATCATCATTCTTCCCACAGGAAAATATGAGCTTAGGTTCATCCCCTTTCTCGGGAGTACTGCCCACTGGCCAAGAGTACATAAATTGGGTCTAGAGCATAGAAGTAAATGACTAATTAAGAAAACACTGTATATTCGTAGGAAAAGTGCATGTGTTTTCTAGTGATTAGTGGATAAAAGAACAAACTGATGCTACAGTCTGACAAGAAGCTTTCTCTAGTCGAGGTCTAAAACGTCATTATTTTCGCACTATACCTGAGAAGGTGAAGGCTTTTCACATATTGCCATGTGTCTCACTTTTTCTACCAAGCCTGAAGCTGAGTCTTCAAATGAAATACTGCTGTTATTGAAAAATAATAAGACTGGTTTTAGGTGAAAGTAACACAATCTTAAATAAAATTATTGACACAAGAAAAAAAGAAGCATTAAAAATACACAGTTTTTAAAAGGAAAACCTGAAAAAGTATTAAAAATCATGACATTTAAACTGCAAAACTTTCTGTTGGAAAGCTAATAAAACAATAACATTTTGTAATATACTCCTCTCTTTCTATGATATATCACATGATATTTTGTATATATATGACATGATATATATTCTATGATATCCTCTAATTAAAGAGGTTAAATAGGTTTATTTCAATGCAGTGCAGCCACCTCTAGCATTGTACGTATCTGCTCGCTTCACAGTCAGACAAAGAACATAAAAGAAGTGGTACTGGCACTACAGTCAAATTAACTGCTGGACACAAAAGGCTTGACCAAGGGTTCCCGAACTACAAATGAAACCTTACACGTGGTCATTTTCTTTTGCTAAGCAAATTTTCTCTTTGGTCAAAAAGAAGATTTATGGAGAATAAAAAAGGAAAAAATAGAGAAGAAAACAGAATGTGGAGCACAGAAGAGTATTGAAATTTAATTATACTGAGCTCCCAAGAGTGTCACAATAGGAAAATAATGTTAAAAATGTCATGAAACAATGCTACCGAATGAGGTCGGTTACTCCGTTTACATCACACTAAAAATGCATCTGAAAGAACTACTCATGGTAAAATACAAATATATCAGAAAGCTCTCAAATTATTATAGGCTAACCTGTAAGAACTCAAATTGCACAATACAACAAATTTTGCTCTGAAGTCTAAGAAATCAAATAAGCTCAAATTAAACAGCATTATACTGCAATAAAGAAACGATGACAGATTTTCTTTAGAACCAGATCACATGACCCTCTGGAATTAGTAAATCAATTTTGTTATCACATTAGCAGTGAACCCAACTTACATTGAGTCAGAGTGAGTTGGCACTTCAGAGCAATGACCATGTTCACTAGATGTAGAATTGCTGTTAAATTTTTCACATCCCTCCTTGAAAAAGAAAAAACAAGAATGGTTATCAAGATCGTTAATTAGAAACTAGATGTTCTTCCCCCCCCCTTTTTTTTCCTCTGTGTCATAAAAGCATAAATGTAACAGCAAAAGCAACATCTACAATTGTTAAAGAGCATAACCTGAAAAAGGTAAAAAACCTTAGAGTTTATGTTTCAGTGATAGCCAAAAAAGAGTAGGAGTACAGGACTACTTTTTGCTAGTTACATTTTGTTTGTTACACAGACACTGCTGGGAATTAATAAAAATAAGAAGCCAGACCTAAACAGCTCACCCCAATTTAGAATAATTGCTACAGAGGCTCTGCTTGAAGTAGTAAATTTCAGACTTTGACGAAAAACGCAAAGACCCATGAGCTCACCACACAGGAAAATATTAAGGAAGGATCTTAGAGCTATAATAGGCCATTAATTACACAGTTAACTTAAAAACAACAATAAAAGAATAATTTAAAATTCACAGTAAACAGCCAAATAATGAAAAAAAGTACTTAAAGTAAAAAAAATATTTATTTCCTCCCTTGCACTGCCTTCCTTCCCTTTAAACTGTATTTTGTTTAGTTTACTTCATATGTACTGTTTTGTGCGTTTCAGAAGTGGGTTTGGATCACTATTAGAATTCTGAAAATTTTTTTGCACATATGGAAATAAAATTGCCAACATGAAGACAACAGTGCTGCTCTCCAGAGGACGGTGTTAGCAATTGCTTCCCTAGACTGCCTTGAAATGCTACAGGAGGAAAGTCCTGCTGATTCTCACTCCTGCTTTTGCCTTTCTCACATTTCACAACAGATTTTTGATCCAACAGAAGGGATTTAGGTTCATAGCCTGTCACCTCGACACCATTTCGTACAGGAGACAACCTGTATTGGAAAAGTCAGGATTCAGAAGTTTTTAATACATGTGCACCTTTGAATGACAACATATCAGACCACATCCTGAAATACACAGATATATCAACTGAGGTTTTTTTTAATCCAGCAATTGAATATAGAAACACAACACAAATTTTACCAACAGAATCCTATAGCCCAAGCAACCCACCAAAATATGGATTGTTTCCCTCTTAAGTGGAACCCATGGAATACGTTTTTAAATACAATGAGGAAATCTGTTCAAAGATTAAAGATACAAAAATTAAACTTCTGTCTTAAGGCTAAATACAGCACGTACTGTTATAGTGCCTTCCTTACGTAGCTTCTCATATGCTTCTTTTGCAGCAGCTTGTTTTGCAGTAGCTTGAGAAGGTCCAGTGCCAATTCCATACACAGAACCATTAATTATACAGCTACAAGAAAACCTGCAAAATACCACAGGAAATAGAAGTCTTATATCCCATGAGACAAGTCTTAACTTAATGATTTGAACACTACAGTCAACTGACATTATAGAATGGAGATCTGAAATATACATCTTCAGGACAGTATTTCCAATATACATTTAATCTAATTAATAATGGTAGATAACCAATGTGACATGCCTTCAAGACAACCAAAGTTACAGGGGAAGAGAGGAGTCGTCTTCCAGCAGATATTGTCAAGAGAGTGAAATAGATGTTATCATCCCTCAGCTGTTATTACCTGAAACGTTTCTACAACTCACTGACTGCAACACATACAGAAAGGAACACAAAAGGGGTTCTCCTTAGCACTTGGTGCCTAGGGCTCCAAAATATATACCAAGATGTCCACAAGGGTGCCAGGGCTACAGCCAAGACATCTGACAATCTGTCAACACTGATTACCATTTTCTCATCATGCCACCTCATCTCCCAGCTAAACAAACGCAGTCCTCTCCTCCTATGCCACATCCTCCAACTCCTTAACCACCCTGGTAGCCCTCTACTGGATTTTCTCCAGACTACCTCCGAATTTTTATTCTATTTCTAAAGATTCATATAACACTACTGAGGGTAACTAACGGTAGTGTTAGTAAACACCAAGAAGTATTAAAAGCAAGTACGAAGACTCAGTCCATCTTACCTGGGAGCATGGGCTTCTCCAGTACATTTTGTGGAGTAATCAACTATTGCACGTGTCTTTTGGTAATATGTATTTAGTCGGCCGACATAGTTTCTGTCTAGTGCAGGTGATAAGGTCACTGGAGTTGGCATTGACTCTGCAGCTTGCATATTTGAAGGACTCTCTGTCTATAAAACAAACAAAGTAGGTAACTTAAAAACTTAAGCTTAGTAAATAGATTAAGATAAACAGTGCACAAGATCTAATATAGCTGCGAGGTTTGTCAGCATTTCAAAATATTTTTTAAAAATCACAAGTTTGTATTAACGGAGTCCCTTGTGGCAAAGGACAGCCATCCCAACCCAGAATTATTATTTTGAATTTCTAAAGAAACATAAATCCAGTTCCAAGTACTGCACCAATGTCTTTAACAACCTATCACCGTGTCTCTTCCCACCTCTTTTAAGAAAAGACAAGGAACAAGCTGTGAAATATCTTATTACAGGAAAAAAAAAGGCAAGATAAATGCTGCCTCCTGAATTTTCTCACAGCCTGACCAGAGCCAAGAAAAGAGATGGCAGCAGGATGCTGCTGATGCTGCCATTAGCAAGGGCTGCAAATGCTCCTGTCCATGTACCAGAGGGTAAAGCAGGACTTTTCAGCGGCCTCATGATTAGGCTGCACTAATAATACACTAGCAAACATGCAGCAATTAGGTTAAAGTAATGGTGGTGACACAGTAAAAAGCATATGGAAACAAGTATGGAAACAAGTAAGGAAAGATTTCAGTCAAAAGATGCTAAGAAGCATTCAGAATAAAAAAGAAAAATAAGAATGGCTGCCACAGAACATATAGCAGAAGACAGAAGAAAAAAATTCAAACCGAAACTAAATTATGGAAGGATAAAGAGCATAGAATCAGCTATACTGTAAGGAATGTGATGACAGGGAAAAAGATGAATCAGATCAAGTGGAACTAAGCCATTTTATGAGCAGTGTGGCAATAGACACACTGAACAATGCCCTGCAAATGTTTTGAAGACGTTGAACTACTGAACAGTTGTCAAGATGAAAAAGGAATACTGTCCAGTCTGGATATACCAAGACAGCTTAACAAACACATTTCCTCATCCTCCTATAAGAGCAGAGGAGGAAACACTCTTGATACTACATACCAACCTTGTAGCAGAACAATAAGGAAAATAGTTCAGGGGTAAGAAGTAGAAAAGCACTGAATAAGACAGAACAAGGACAACTTAAATAATTAATTAGAAATTACTCTTCCAGATTAAAGAAAACATTGATATTTATTGGCTACTTTTAAAGATTGATCTTCAACCTTTACTAGCAAAAAAAAAAAAAAAAAAAAAGAAAAAGAAAAATTAAATCCTACCATTTACTCACCTGTTTCCCAATAATTTCCCAGGTTTTTTTTGCTGCTACTGCTTTTGCGTCCTTCTTATTTTTACCAATGCCTGTACCATATTCTTTGTCGTCTATTTTAACCACAAATGTGAACCTGCAATGAAAGAAACTTTTGTAAAACATTGTTACATTTTGTCTCATATATACTTAATAACCCTCTCAGATTCAACTTTCTCATTATTATGTACAAAGTACTATCAGTTCACTGCGGAGGTATTTCTAGTATTTGTGGTATAGTATATTTCTTCCTACGTGGGAAGAGTATTTCCCTTCTCAAAGAGTGGAGTAACTTCAGGAATTCACACTTTTCATTTTTCCAGCTTCACTCTCCACTTCCCTTTAATGAAACGTTTGGGTGGAAAACAATGCAGATGCAGACGAGTGCTTGCAGTTGCCTTAACAAGAGAGCTTAAGGAGGTAAACAGTAGGGCAAGGCACACTACAGTGTGCTGCAAACTCTACACAGGAAACAACATACAAAAAAAAAAAAGCAGAAAGATCATTCTTTGGGAAAGGGTTTGTTAGTCAACCCGTATCTAAGTGCTGAATACTACACATATTCAGCCATGACTTTGCATCCAAAATTCACTATTTTTTTTAAGCATCCTGAGGAAATCTGCAGTCTGAGCCTCAATGACCCACAAGTTAATGATCTGAGGTGAAGATTAAGTGAATGAGTGTTACCTGCATTGGTCCCAAATGTACAGTCACCCTTATCCATCAGGGACCCCTAGTTCATAAGCACTGCACAGACTTGACAGGTTTAGGCAGGACTGGCCTGGTTGTCCACACACTGTGTTCCCAGCCCAGGGAAGCTCACAGCCGCTCAGGGCTGAGCCAGCCTGGGCTCTCTCAACCTTCTTACATTGCGTTCAGCACGGACCCTGCCAGACATTGCGGTGCAAGCAGCTACAGCACCAAAGCCCAGACAATGACAGAAGGTGTCTCTGCATCATGCCTCAGACAACTGCAGGAGGACTTACGAGATGGGTCACACCACAAAAGAGTTAAGGAGCCAGCCCAGGACCAGCAGTGGCCAATGCATCCCGTTAGCAGGCAGAGCACCAGCAAAGAGCAGCACAGGGACACGGAAGGAGGTTTATAGCACTTGTTGCTGTAGTCAGACACTGTACATTGTACTCCTTGGAACAGCCCAAGTTATTCAGGATTTTCCTAGATACCACTGTCACTCGTCACATTACTTACAGATACAAGAGAATGGGTTGAATTATAGTTGTGAATGGAGAAGAGCACATGGAAAAAAATGAAAAAGCACAGTAAGTGGGATAAATTTGAAATGTGTGTAAATCCTGTTAGTCCCATGCCATCACTTTTGAAGCATGGGGATGTAGCTGTGTCACCACAGCTGTGGCCATCACTGCGATAAGGGTTACTTTTTTCAATTATATGAGCCACATGGGGAAAAGATTAAGATACCTGATTAACATTGAGACTCTGCTAATACTTACTAATTTATTCTGGGACTATGGTCAGGTCTAAGAGTAAGTCAGGACAGTGCTGGCTGGCAACATGGAAATATGTTTAATTTAATAATTAAATATACTAATTATTAGCATAAGGCTTGTCTTCATGCAAACTAGGAAAAATAAAAAAAGAAATCACACAAGGAAACATCTTAGATCTTGAGCATCTATAATCTCTGTCAAGGGAAAAAAAACTAGCAAAACACATTTGTTTTAAAAAAATAAAACATATGCCATCACCTGTAATTGTCTCTAAAAATAAAAGCAAAAGTGCTTAAGCAAAAAAACCTTCTCTTGTAACAGATGTTCAAAAATGAACTACACGTAAAACATATTGGTACCCTATCAGTTAATATACATTCAACCTTTATGGTTAGAAATTAACAACGTAAATCACAAATAATTTCCATGCTTTGTAAAACTAAATAAATATCAAAGCACTTAAGTTAGTCTACATCACAAACTGAAATACTTGCTGCAACCCACCCCACCTCCAGAGGGATTTCATGGCAGGTGCCATTCCATTGCTTTCCAAAAAAGGGCCACCAACTCTGAAATTCACATTGTATCCTCCCCACCCACCCACCACCCAGTTTATGGTTTCAACCAGCTTTCTTGCCACATACACACTTTCAGCAAATTAACTGTTATGATTGCAAGCTTTACTCAGTTCATTCACTGCAGAAAGTCCTGATGGTTATTGACGTGCATAGTGAACTTACTCAGAATCACTACGTGGGACAGTCGACGTGACATCGGCATAAACCAGGTGGAGTTTATTCTTTAGACAGTAGTTGTTGAGCTTCTCCATATACTCGCGTTCCATTTTGACACAATCTCAAAAAGGTTCTGCAAAGCAACATTCAGAGATATGTGTCCCCAGGCGGAGCATAGAGAGAGCCCGCAATCCCGGCAGGCCACTTGCTGTGATGTGAAAAGGAAAACTGGCGCCAATTAGGTAATGGTCCCAGAAAAATAATTCTAATCCCGGCAGGCCACCTGCTGTGATATGAAAACTGGTGCAAATAAGGTAACGGTCCCGGAAAAATAATTCTAATTTATAATTCAAGTGGTTGAACTGGTTTTGAAGACTCATTGCTTGGAATAACAGGCTTGGAAAGCAGGGCAGAGAATCTAGTGATTAGAGATGATTTAGTAGCAGATTTCCTGGCGGGAAAAGGCTGAATCATTCACCGAATTCTGTGAAAAAAAGTCAATAACGATTCTCCAGACAGAATTAGAACCGATTCCTTCAGAGGGGAAGCAAGAGGCATTGTCACATACCCCTTCGCACCGCGACGGCGGGCAGCCTCCGTGACACGGACAGAACACGAACCCGGGTCCGGAGCCGCCGGGCGGGCAGCGCACCTCGGCCGGACCGGGTGGATCCCATCCCCAGCCCCCCCGCCCCCGCC
>WKFP01014362.1:169512-179794 GCA_011057875.1 Pterocles orientalis
TACCTCCGAGCCGCGGCGGACACCCCGGGCCCCGCGCAGCTCCCGCAGCGGCGGCGGCTCGCAGGCAGGCAGCGCCCCGGTTTCGTTTCCCCCAGCCCCGCCCGCCCCGGCTGGAAGCGAAACCGAAAGGGCGGGAGGTGGCACAGGGTGAAATCCAGCTCCAGACGTTCTCGGTGGTCGTATCCCACCCTTCTGCGATATTGCAATGGTCCCTCTCTACCCTTCCAGTCCTACACGTGCGGGAGTTCTCTAACGAGGCGATCAGTAACCACAAGTCATTCCAAATGAAGTTGTACCGCGAATGTAAATTAAGAAGAAAAAAAATTCAACATACTTTTTTTACATGGTGCTTCATCACGTTCCTCCTGTATTCCTAAAGGCTGATCTTACAAAGGTGGTCTTCCACTTCTTTACACGAAAGTGCATATACCGAACTTAGAAAAGTTCAAAAGAAAAAAAAAATATATAAAACAAGCATTTTTCCTTCCAGCCTGGATTGTCAGCAGTTATCAAAACCAAATGTTGTTAGTCAACCCACTGAGCCTGCTAAGATCTCTTTAACCCTCTCACAGTCCTGTTTTGGTCTTGGACAACAACTTTCTCCAACATGAGAGCAGTTTCTCATTCTCATAATTTAACCCTTCTTTAAACTTAAAGTATGTTATGGGTACCACTGAACATTAAGGGACATCATAGCGAATCTTTTACTGGAGTAAAGAAAAAAAAAAAGCCACCAAATTAATAATGTATTCTGGAGAAGCAGGAAATAAAAGGAAACTCCAAGATCAATTTCCAGAGGCCATATGTGAAGTATGGAGCAGGTATGTTTTACTGTGTGCACTCAACATCTATTGCTTATCATCCAGATACATAAACTATTGGACTGTGCTTTGATTCCCACCCTCACCCCCTGCAACACCTCTCTCCAGTAGAAACCAGGAAAACAGCAGGAAGCTTTAGGTGTTGTTCGTAGTATGAGGAAATGACTTGGGCATCCACCAGCACCAGGAAGCACACCAGCTCTCCCATAGCGCTGACACACAGCCAGCAAGGAACCCATTCAGACACCAGTGGGGATGCAGCGAAAAATATCAGACTTCAAAATGCTGAACTTCTAAATATAATCACCTTGTAGAAAAAAAAAGGACAAACCATTACAAGAATCACACAATTTGCAAATTATTATTTCCACAGGTATGGACAAAACAGGTTTTCTTTGAAAATGTTCATGACACTCTTCCTTGTTAAAACCCACCTAGAGCAATTCCATAATTCTATGTCCAGACCTCAGTTAAAGACACCAAAACAGCATTCTTACATTATCACTTCTAGAATGTGCAATGCACACAGGTTTCAACTTGTCTCTTACTTATATTTCTGATGACTGTTCTTTTCCTGGCTCTAAGCTTCCATGAGGCATTTCCAGCCTTTTGCAAGCCTGCAGAAAGAACAATGAGAAAGTAATGTGTGTGTCTGAAAGCGTAAGACGGCACACAGAACATGCATGCTGAAATGCTGATAGAAAAAGCTGTCACGAGTGGCCTTACTTGCTGCCCACAGGGTTCACACAAATACAGCATCCAAATGGCTGCCTGAAGTTAAGCAACCGTACACTGACTTTTACGAGTACACACAAAAAGCACATTTTACAATTGCAGTCCTACTCTGAAATGAATGTAAGTTTTCCACACACAGTCAGTTGACTATAAAAATAATAAAAAATAAATTTTAAAATAATTATTATTCATAGTTTAATTGCTTCAATTCTGTATCTGAAAGTTTTCATCTATTTTTCATTTATGACCTCTTTGACCAACTGTCAAAGAAAGCACAAAGATTACTTTCATGTAAATATTCCTTTTCGGAAAGGTACACATTTCATAGGATCCACTGCTCCCTGACTGGAACCCAGGGCTGTCTGGAACAGACATCATCTTCTTAAGCGAAGGGACTCCTAGAAGTTCAGCTATTTTTAATCACTCTTCTGTGTGCATTCAGGAAAAGAGCAATTCAGTCGAGGCATGTGAAACCCACATGCCTCACACTTTCTCCCTTTTATAAAATGAAAGTAGCATATTTTATTACAAGTCAATAACAGCAATTTTGTTAAAATTCCTCCTGTTTCCCTAACTACAGGATCCTTAGCCACATGTGCTGCTTCTCAGAATCCCTCCCTCTCCTTAAATACTGCCTGCTGTAGTTTTATTTGCCATGTGCCAAGCTCTTCAGCACAACTTTTTTGGCCTCACATGTGATGCATTGTCTCTTATCAAACACGCAGCTTGATCAAAGGTGCAGTTTTCAGACCCAACAGTGGCCTGAAGTGCAATTCCAGTTTCTCTGGCAAGATATATTTCATCCAGCTTTGGGAATTGCATTTAATTATTAACGTCTAATTGACATCAGCAGTATTAACAGAAGTATAATCAACAAAACTTGCTTGCTGGCTGGTTAAAAAAAATAAACTGTTTATCAAAACGTTATCAAAGAACAATAGGATTGTTACTTGAGCAATCAAGCCCACTGTCAAACTTGGGGAAAACGATTTATTCTGAAACAGCAGCTGGTCCGTACTAGCACCTGTTCTATCAAGCCTTTCAGGCCTTCATCCTTTTGGATTCATTTGCTCTTTGACCTTTGAAATTTCAAATGTTCCACGATCATACCAGTTCCCCAAATACCAAGGGATTTACAGTGGAGCCGTGCCGATGCTGTGGAAGGGGCTGCAGCCTGCTTTGCCCACAGGAGACGCTGCAGGGCCGGGAGAGGCGGTGTGTCCGCACGCCGAACCCAACCCAACCGCGTCCCTCCCGCCTGTGTCCGTGTCCTCCTCCCCCACGCGGGTTCGAGCAGCACAAACCCACGGACTTTGGCACCTTCGGGCGCCACGCAGCCGCACCCTGCAGAGAACCTCCCGCCAACATTTCCTACGGGCGGTGACAGGCGTGGCAGTGACAGGCGCGGCCGCAGCAAGGCAGCGAGCCTGGGCCGCAGGGCGGGAGGAGGGAGCGGGGCCAGGCGGCGTCACTGCGGCGGGAAATCCTGTCACGGTAGCGGCCCCGCCCCCCGCCATGGCCGCGCGCTGCTTTCCGCACGGCCCGATGCCGCGGACCCCGCTCTCCTCAGGCTGGTGCCGCCTCCTCCCCGGCCCAGCAGCAGCCCCACGTCCCCCCTTCCCCTACGGCCAGCACCGCAGGGCACTGCGGCAGCCAGGACACGGGAGAGGCCCCCGCCGGCCTTCTCCCCCGCCCCAGCCCAACGCAAGGCACCCGCACGGCGCCTCCTGTCAGCCCCACTCCAGGGCCCTGTGTGCTTTCACCCCTCCTCTTCCGGCGGGACGCCCCGGGGCGCCTGGCACGTCACGCTCCCCCCACAGCCCGGCACGCCCCGAAGGAGGACGGGGCGGCCGCTCCCTCCTCCTGCTTCCGCCTCACGGGCGTGATGCAGCGCCCAGCGCGGGCGAAGGGCGGGTCAGGGGCGGGGCCGGGCGGCACGGGCGGCTCTGGCGGCTCTGGCGGCGGTCGGGGCGCTGCCCTGCGCCCTCGCGGCTCGGCCGGTGGAGCGGGGCGGCTCTGGCGGGAGGCGGCGCCATGGGGGTGCACGGCGTCAAGGCGGTGTTCTTCGACTTGGACAACACGCTGGTGGACACGGCGGCGGCCGGGCGGCGCGCCATCGAGGAGGTACTGCCCCTTGTCCCCTCACAGTCCTCCCGGCACAGGGCCCGGCAGCCGCGGCGCCGCGCGTCTCCCCCTCCGCTCCCCTCCCCTGAGCGGCAGCGGGAGGCCCCTCGGGGGCCGTAGAGGGCCGCGGCGCGCTGAGGGGAGGCGCGCCCTGAGGAGGAGCTCCTGTCTGTTGCAGGTGATCAGCGCCCTGCAGGCAAAGCACCGCTACAGCGAGGGGGAAGCCCGGGCCATCTGCGATAAGGTGCAGGCCAAGCTGCTGAAGGAGTGCCACGATCCCGCCAAGATGTGCATCACCGACCTGCGGATTTCCCACTGGGAGGAGGCGATTCAAGAGACCATGGGCGGGGAGGCGAACCGCGACCTGGCCGCCGAGTGTTATTTCCTGTGGAAAACCACCCGCCTGCAGCACCTCACCCTGGCCGAGGACACTCGGGACATGCTGACCGAGCTGCGGAAAAGGGTCCGCCTGCTGCTCCTAACGAACGGCGACAAGCAGACGCAGAGGGAGAAGATCGAGGCGTGCGCCTGCCAGCCCTACTTCGATGCCATCGTTGTGGGAGGAGAGCAGAAAGAAGAGAAACCGGCGCCATCCATATTTCACCACTGTTGCGATCTCCTGGGGGTGCAGCCCGCGGAGTGTGTTATGGTCGGTGACTCTCTAGATACAGATATTCAAGGAGGCCTGAATGCTGGCTTGAAAGCAACTGTCTGGTTAAACAAAGCAATGACTACCCCAGTAGATATCTCCCCAGTACCTCATTATATTATTTCCTCTGTTCTGGATCTTCCAGCAATTTTACAGAAGATGGAGCACAAAATTAATGCTAAGTTAGGAACTGACCATATGGCTAGTAATAATGGAGCGCATTGATGGCTCCAGCGTACAATCAGAGACATGCTGGCTGTTAGGTTACTAACTTTAAAAAAAAATTGACCCTAGGATTTTGAACTTATTTATAGTATGCTTTCTTAAACAGCTGATGGACGAATAAGAACACAGTTGTCAGTGAAAACAGGGTAGAAACGAAATTAGATTAGTTTAAAAGATGCAAGAGCAGATAATTTAAAACAACTGCCTCTGTTTGGAAATTATTTTGACAGCCTGTGGCTAGTCTTATCTGTTTCTGACCTAAGGTGCCTGTCTCTTGTTTTTATAGTGGGAAAGAAAATTTGAATGTTTTGATCTTTCACATGCTTTGCTGACTTGTAAGTTTAGTAGAAGCTTCAATTCAAACCTTGTTTGCAGTGGATAAAAGAAGGTGAGAAGGAGAGTGTGGTATAATCTGGTAAATCTTCACAACTGATCTGCAGTTTATCTCAGGAACTGGAGTGAATTTTGCTATTTCTAAACTCAGAATTTATTGTGTATCAGACCATGAGAAAATGGTCTAACTTTGATCTTTTTTCAAGTTTTCAAGTTTTATAATTTTTTTCAGACTTTGCAGTGACTTTTCTTTCATGGAATCTGTACTTCTTTCCAAAAGTACTTAAATGTACATTAAAAATTTGCATTTGTATAGGGGACCATTTATCAGAGGGACTTGATGAATAAGTTTTTACTTTGTATTATCTTGGTGCTTATGCAGATAGGCAGTATACTTGTAATTCAGTTTATTATTTTTGTTGGAAAGTAATTGATAAAGCTGATATTTTCAATGGTCTTACTGTACTGTTGAACTATTTAAAAGCTAATATTATTGTTCTGTCTGATTTTATTAGTGAATTTTGATCAGACTTTTTGGAGAAACTGTTCTTGGTCTTGCGCAGGTGTATGGCTACTCAGATTAAACTGCAGGATCAGTGCTTTTTTTGACTGTTTTAATGGCACTGCTGTATCATCCCTCCTTACTCCAGTTTCTACATGTATTTCATGTGATTTACTCTGGAGAAAATATGAACTATTTTTTTGTAAATGGCTTTCATGACTCTCTTCCAGGAAATTGGAAAATTACGTCGCATGTATTACAGTACTGTGTATAACTTTCTAATGTGTCTGGGCTCTTTCCACTAGCTGCAGGAGATGACTTTAAAACACTTTTTCTCTTTCCCAGATCATGATCTTAATAATTTAATTTTTCTATACTTCATAATGGGAAAGTATTCACATATTAAATGGAAATGTAAACACTTGTTGGAAAACCTGTGTTTCTGCAAAAGCTATTTGCTATGTATACATTGGGCTGAATATGAGCAATCAAATTTTGTATTTTAGAATAAACACACGACAGATCTTTTGAGAACAGAGATGTTGAGGTGCTGGCAGAAGAGTGTCTGGCATGTGGGCAGCAATAGAACCTACCAGGAAGTGGGTGTGTAGAAGGAATCGTATATACAGGAGAAGTTCATGTGTTTAACTTGAAATCAATTTAAGTTAATGTAATTAAGTCTTGCATAGGATTCCGTTTAGAGGAGGTTATTACTGGTCTGGGTTAAATTATTTGCCAAAGAGTTTAGGTTGCATCAAAATATGTTGCTCCTACATCAAGTGGAAAAAAGCAAAAGGAAATACTCATTAAAGTTTGAACCCTTTTCATCCAATTGTCCCTTAAAAAAGGTAAAGCAGTCCAGGTTCTTCATGTTACCTAGCCAAGACCTTTGAGACATCAGGATCAGTGAAGAGAACAGAGGCAGGCCCTACCTGCGCCTTCGAGGAAATGGGCACATGCTAAAAATGATCCAGTTACAGTGGCATAGTCAGTGGCCACATGTGACATGAGCCAGTGGGACAGACTTGACACACCTTTGTTACTGAAGTAAGAGGCCTGAGTTAAGATTTTACTTTGCATTTGGAAGAACATGAAAACAGTCACTGGGTTAGCTGATGAGCAAAGCATTGCTAATAATGTTCCTTATAATCAGAGACAGACAAAAATAATAAAGATCATTGAGTCTATGACGAATATTGTCTAAAAATAGAAATGTATCTGAAAGGTTAGGTGGATCCCTGAAAAGGTGATGTATTTGAAGTAATCTGTTTTAACTATACTTTCCCATAGAAAAGTAAAAACTTTGTTTTGTTTACAACAGCATCCCAAAGGAGCTGCAGTATGACTCTGCATTGTTTGCACAGCATCAGGGCGATAGAACTTAGGCCTGAATGAGGTTTCTGATACAGCTGAGATTTTAAATAACAAATAGTAATAATTCACAATTCTGTCTGTGGGCTTGAAGGATATGCCAGGTTACCATTTTTTAATATAAATTGACGCTCATGTTCTCTTGCCACTGCATCATTGTGAAGTGGGATCCTGAGCCTGTTTATTGTATAACTGGTCTCTTGTTTTAGAAGAGACTGCTCTTTGTTTTGCAGGTGGCCAGTCGTTTTCTTAAATCTCTGAATCTATAAAAACCACTGTAACTGAACACTCAGGTGACAGTGTGGTCCATAGAGGCCACACCCGAGTATAGTTCTTGCTGTTGCTGAGTACTGCACCAGGCTGGGTGTGACCACCAGTGCCCAGATAGGGCAGTAGCACGATAGGGCAGTAGCACTACGATGCTTCTATAAAGCAAGAAGAAACAGTAGAAGGGATTTCTCTATCTAGGAGTCTTCTTAGAAGCAGTTACCCAATAAACTGGATTAGGTATCTGGAGTATCTCTAAATGCTCAAGATGTTTTTCTTGGATGGAGCTCTTGCAGAAAGCCTAATGAAAAATAATCATATTTAATGACATGGAAACATAAATGTAGTGATGGGATCATTTTCACATCAGAAGCAGGAACAGATCAATAAAACGGTCTATATTCGATTCCAGTTAAGTTTTGGTTTTGCTTAGTGTTATGCTCTTAGCTATGTTGTCTAGTTTAAATTATATTGCCAAAACACACTAAATAAAAACAGGAGAAAGAGATTCCATCTGTATTTTTAAAAAACTTTTTTTTTTAGGTAAATATTACCTCCTGAGGTTAATCTACAGTAACTCTGACTTTAGTGAAATGAACTGAAACAATAGTTTAATACCAACTGTTTTTTAATTCTTGATTTAAAATAACCCATGTACTAGTAATAAAAGTATTTTGTTTATAAAACATTTCTTTTAACGCTCTGTATTACTGTGGATAGCTATGTTTGTGACCAGGTTTACAACAAAGGGCGAGAGTTCTGTTTGCATTTTAAAACAGCACAGAATTAGGCTTCAAAAATCTGTGAGCTCGCATTTAGATGTGTTGACGGGGTGTAGTTTCCACAGCACCTCAGTGCTCGTCAGGGAAGCTGTGTATGTGTGCGGCATGAAGCTGGGCAGTGACAGCCTCAGAAGCTCTTGAAAAACCTTAGCACAAAGTTCTTAGAAGGTGACCGAATGTTTTATACAGGAGATCAGTACTTTTCATTAGAATACTAAGTTGATGCGAAGAGGTAAGATGTTTGGATGGTGTAACAGCTAAAGGTTTTCAGAAATCCTACATTAAAATCCTACCTGAATTCTATACTAACAAAACTCACCATCTGGACATCATTTGAACACATTGAGAAGTACACCAACTAGCAATGCAATGTATCTGTGCTGTATGGAGCGGTATACTGTGCTTTTGTGCACAGCTTTTGCTATCAGCCTTGCAGTGGGATTGTCTCCATTATAACTCGCTTTCTAGATCACGCTGTGCACGTACAAGAGACACAACAATGCAGAGATGATGTCAGCTGTGTCTAAAGCAAAACCAGCAACTTTCTGCCTATGTTGCAAGGGACTTAGACACAGAGAATCACGTTACCTGCTCCATATAGCATATTTTGACCTTTTATTCCATCTACTGAAAACAAGGTCGCATGAGAGCCTTCTGCTGAACAGCCCTGAAATGACAGCAAAAAAAGATGCATTTTACAAAATATGACATTAAATTATGGTGCTAATCTATGAAATTTCAGTCCTTCAGAAGTGCAAGCCATGTTTCTCAGGTCAACAACTCACCAAAGACCAGATGATAACTCAGCGTGGGGTCTAATTTAACATTGGAAAATGCTGCCGTGTACATCAGTGGACCTTCACAAGGTTAAGTAAGATTTGTGTGCTCATTTCTAGAACATCACCTACAATTGGCTTCTGCCTGCCACCTCTCTTCCCTCAAATAATTGATCTCCATCATCTATTTAATCGATTGCATTTCCGTATCTTTCTGAATCACAGAGGTATCTAGCATTTGGGTCGAAGTTTGCAGAGGATCACAATACAAAGTAATGGAAGAGACCCAGCTTTGGTAGCAAGATCACGGTAAATACGTACAGTTCGTACCAGCTCCTTGGCAGCTGTGTGCTGGAAGCATGTGTTCAGGCTGTGTTAGATTTAAATGGTCTTTCCTCCAAAGAAACTTCTGTTCATATCACACAGACTAGGCAAATTTGTCAACTTGTAAACAACAAAAGTAAAAATGTGAGAGGGCAAAAAAAAAAAGCCTCCAGACAAAATCCTCTGTTAGTCACCTATAGTTGTCAAGGTTTATAAGGCAAGTATAAAATATCAATTCTGAGATACTTTCTCCGATTTTAAAAATAAATGTTGATGGTTACTTGACTTAAGAGGTGAATGTTGTGAGGAAAACAAATCATTACTCATCATTTCAGCAGTTTCCCAGTGTCTGTTCAGTCCATTCATCGCTGGCTGTCATCATGTTTCTGTCAACTATATTCAAGAAAACTTTGTCACACTGAGAAAATCCAACTTTGTATTTTGGAAATAACATTGCTAGGAAGAATCTATGTATGCAGCTTCAACTGCATTTAAATATAAATTTTATTTAGAGTATCTAATGTATTAATTCACATATTTGATAATTCTTTTTTTTTGCCGTGGAAATGTTAATGATGCTACACCATCAATATTGCAAAAATACAATAAAATACAGAGTCAGTAAGGTAGAGAAATGTATCTGAGTATATGTGACTGTGGTGATCTGAGAGCTATGCTTTCGCTCAAGGATTTAGGAAATGTTTTTGTACTTCTCAGTGATTCTAGGAAGTCACTTAGAATAGTTATGGCTCGGTTTCCCCAGAAAGGAAGATGGAAAGCATGAAGATGAAGAGGAAAGCATTTCAACTTACTTTGCTTTCTAGTCAAAAGCCAGCCTGGTGAGCATCAGATGAGCAAATTTTTATTTACTTGTGTTGTTGCTGAACCTGCTCAATGGCTCTGCATTCAGGCAGCTATGGGAAGACTGTTCTCCCGAGGCCGTAACCAGTGTAACAGAAAGGTCCAACTGGAGGTGAAATCATTACATGTCAAAATACATCAACCACTCAAATATCTATTTTATTAGTTCTTCTGCTATTATGAATCTCAGTAAATTCTTGTCTTTTATTCTTTTCATGAATTAGGCCAACAAGTATCCTCAAAGTTACCGTGCTTTTTTCATTGGAGCACTAATGTGTCTGTTTGATAAGGTCAGGCTTAACCATTTTGATTTGCTCTACTGGTCTTTGCTGTTAGCGGTGTGGCCTGTTAAATCTCTCTGAGGTTAGGATTTATCAGGAAGTCTGCCCTGGATGGACTGACAGCCTTTGTTTTCCAAACCGTTGATGCCTTCCATTGTGTTTTGTTTCAGACATTTAAATGAGAAGGGTCCTGAATGTTCTAAGTCCTTTTTTTTTTTTTTTTTTTTTTTT
>WKFP01014362.1:188106-200918 GCA_011057875.1 Pterocles orientalis
TTTTTTTTTTTTTTTTTTTTTTTTTTTTTTTTTTTTTTCAGGAAGAAAATGCATAAACGACACAAAACAGCTTGTTTATTTTTCTTTCAGTAAATGTAACTCAGTAAAAATACTTTTTTTGCTTCCATCCCTCTCATCTGAAAGTATTTTATAAAGTACCTCATAACTTGATGTCTAAACCGCTATGATGTATTTGTTTACATTGAGGAACGTTATCTGTATTTTTAAAACTGCTACTGCTGCAGCCAGAGGTTGTATTATTATACAATATATAGTTTTTTGCTGTATTTCTATGCTATATCTTGAAATGAAAACAAGCCTGTACCTTGGAGATATTTTACTTTGAGTTCCATCTACCTAGTTAACAATTTCTTTTCGTGTTGTTTTGAATCCTGTGCCCCCTGTTTAATGATGTTCTGTCCACCCAAACCACCTCCCATTTGTTTTTCTCTCTTTTCTGTGTTTGTGCATATTTGCAGGGCGAGCAGCGTGCAACAGATGTATGCAAAATGCAGGGGGAAAAAAAACACAACATTGGCTTGTGTGTTAGGATTTGCATTCCCAACATTTTGCAGGACTTGGCAGTTTTTAGGTTGACTTCACAGCCTTCTCTGCAGCTCAACTTCTGTCACCAGTGAATGACGAGTGATAATTTCCCTTTATTGGTGAGTGCTAAAGCAGTGGCCTTAAGGAGTCACAATGTTGCTAATAATATCCTTTCCACGTTAAAAAATGCAAATGTATTTTAGGATAATTTTTGGGTGGCTAATTTAGGAGTGAAAAAAAAAGAAAAATAAAGTTGAATAGTAGACCATTCTTGATTACAAGGAGTTAGTGTCTGGACTAGGGTTGAAAAGAAATTCCTGTCATTTTGGTATTTAAAAATAGACCCAGTTTATTGTGCTCACAACTGCTCACCTAAGTTTCTTAAAATCCTTTCAGTATTTCTATATAATATGAATTTTAAAAGAAATCAATACCGAGAATAATGCAATTAGTAGTCTTCTGGAGACTTTATTCTCATTTTCATTGTTTCCTCAGCAGGTGGCATTAGAGGTTTGTTAGATGTAGATACAAGCACAGTTTTTGTTTGTGTGTGGTTTGGTTTGGTTTTGTATTTTCTTTCCTGTTCTCCTTATTTTTTTCTCCATCACTCTTTTAAAAATAAAACATAGCTGGTACCCGTAAATGAGGTCAGAGCCTTCTTTTCACTTCACACTACCCTCCAGACATAATAAATTACGATCCTGTTTTACTAGGCGTTGTGCACATACATGGCAAAATAGCCCTGCTTAGACGAGGTTTTGATCTAGGTGGATAAGTATCATCTTGAAGTGTGAGGATCTGTGGCATACTTTGCAAAATGCACAACAGGCAGTTGAAAAGGAGCCTGACTAACAGCAAAAAGTTGGTCATAACATCATGGTGCCAAACTAAAGCCAGCCTTCTAAGGTACTGGTGCACTGTGCCTGAGCAAATTTGGTTTATATCACATAGGTATCAGATTTATTTCAGAAAAAAGGAATTTTTTTCCTGCAGCTGATGCTGCAGTGGCATCTTTATGATTTCAAAAGTCTCCTGATGAGCTCCTCTTTCTATAACGTGACAGTACACTAGCACTTTATTTCTATGACCTCATGTAAAGGATTACTATAAGCTGTTACCTGCTACTACGTGGCATTTTTCTCGCTCTGTGGAGTTCTTGCCTGCGCTCACAGCCCAGCAATTCGGGCCATGTCTGTGAAGCCAGCACCCCCGCTCCCATCTGCAAAGGTGGGCTGATTTCCATCCACGGCCCCGGTGACAGTGTGTTCAGTGTCTTCCCCTGGCTACCGACTGGAATTACAGTGCTCAGTGGTGGCTTTAGCTCCCCTGGTGAGGAAGCCTTGAACCCACCAGGAATTTCTGCTGCATCTTCCCTCGGTGCTCAGCAGGTGGCAGCTGAGGATTAGTTTTCAGCAGAAGCAGCCCCAGGCTGCAACACCCCTGAGCATGAAGCAAACCCTCCTCTGGAGCTCTCCGAGGCCAAGGACATCAGCATGGTGGCAGGGTCTGTCCATACGATGAGAACAAGCAGAGCAGCGCTAGGGCGGTTCACTGGGCAGCTCTTCTCACTTGGGAGCACGGCGGTGCAGGAGAGGTAATTGTGCCAGGGTTTGCGCTCGAAAACCCCACTTCTGCACTGGCTGCCTGTCTTCTCCTGAAAGTGCCTGGAACATTTTGGGGCTTTTTCACTAGGCCTACTGTTAGAGGAGGTTTTTCTCCACATCAGGTGATATTATCAGATGTCTGCACAGGTAAAATGTCCATGAACAATCCCAAGACCTTTTGTTGATGCTTAGAAAGCAGGATGCTGCATTGCCTAAGTGCCTGTCTGTTTGACGCACACACCAAATGTGGGCAATGCAATGATTTCAAAGGACCTTTGTGCCATACTCCAGCCAGAATGACCCAAAATGCCAAAACTTTGATGCTAAAAGTCTGGAAGAGTCAGTGTAAATGACTAATGTGGCTTTGGCAATGAAAAGCAGACCTCCCAAAAGCTTCAGTACTTTTTCATGCACTGAAGACAGCAGATTTAGAAAGTAAAAATGCCAACATCCAACATGCCTGCAGATTTCCACAGGTCATACCAGAGAGATAACTGGTATTTGTCCTGTTCTTACTTGCTGCTTTTTGGCTCAGACTCTGGCCGTGCTGTCAGTGGGCTGGATAGAGAACTCCATTAAGAGCAAAGCGTGTACGACCAAGGTAAGTGGTGGAGAAGTCTGGGCTGCTGCTTGCGAAGTAACTACTATCAAATGTCTCTGACAAAAATTTTAGCTAATGTCTGTTACCTCACTGTAAGAAGCAAACCGGGGGTGATGTCCTCTCCTACAGATCAAAGTCAGTGGGAATTCCCTTTGAGCGAAAGTAGCAGCTGTTACATGCGAGAGGCTGAGGGATCATGTTTACCTGGAATTTCCCAAGTCAAAACCCATAGCTGCTGGCAGGTATTTGTCAGCATGCGGCGGTCTGGCGTGCAGAAAATGAACACGGTATGTGGAGTAGCAAGTGCTTTAACCTGAACACTGCTGGGAGGAAAGTGAGAAATCCTGGGCAGTGATGCCCCAGGTTCTCTGCAGATGAGCACAAGGCAAGCGGGAATTACATCAGTGTCAGGAAACAGGGATATCCTACATGTTAAATGCAGAATTAATTCCCATAGCATGATGTGACTGCCAAAGTAGAAATGGCTTCAGAAAGATCAAACCAGTTTGTGGAGGATGGATCCAAAAGACTATGCTGAACAGAATGGTCTGGATACAGCTCTGCCTCTGGAAGTCTCCACCACACTGATGGCCAGCAGCTAAAACTGCTTATCAGGGAAAGGAGCACCCTAGAAAATGCCTCACTCCCTATCCTCCTCCTCAGTCATCTACTGCTTGCCGTGCCTGCAGAGAGCACACCAGACTGACCCACTGTGCTGGCCCCAGACAGGTGTTCTCATACAATATTTTCTCCCTAAAACTCACAAGAAAAGATCCCCAGAATTAAGATCCAATTTATACAATTTGCATCTCTCATTTAGAAAATATTATATGAGCTTCTTACACCTTGCAAACAAATACCCCAGAAACGAGGCAAGACTTTCAGGTATTTCAGATACAATCGCTGGAACCTACCACCTTCACTACCTCGCAGCTCCCAACTGGCACCTGGAGGACAGTGTTTTCAAATACACTTTTGGAACTTGCCTGGTTCACCCAGCACATGACATCTCCATAATAATTTAAAATATCCCATGCAACTGTGTGGCTCAAAGAAAATTCCTGAGATAAGTCATATGGAAAGAAACATCTCACCACTACCTTAGTACAAAACTGTAATGCACATCCCTAATGGAGAATAAATGATAGCCCTCTGCTTCTCTGTGCCAAGATACTTCCTTTAGCCGGGACTTACTGAGTTACGAGCATCACGACTGCTCTCCTTACAAAGTGGCATTTGTTATGTTTAGTATACAAGGTGACCAGAGCCAGAAATAGGAATTTTTAAAATATTGCTTTAAAATAATATATTTCTGTAAGTGGATACTAAAATTTTACTGCTCTAAATGTAACATTACTGGGTTTCACAGCTTTTGATGTGAAATTTGCCCTGGGAAGAAGGTTTGAGTAAGCAAGGGGAGCCCCTGCAAGCCTGCAAAGATTTCAGTGTGTGCAAGTGCCATTGGTCTGCTCTCAGGTTTAAAGTGAGTACCTTGCAAAGCCTGGGTATGTGTAGTAAGTACAAGCACATGCAACTGCAAGATGAACCCCATGCTCTGTTCATCCTCTTAATATTTTTTTAAACACTCACACAAATTTTTCTGCCTCTCCCATTCTCCTCCAGTGCCTCCGAATATTTTTCCACTGACATTTGCCAACAGCTTCTTCCTAGATGGGCTGGCCAGCTTTCCCAGGTTTTATATTTCTTCAGGCTGAATTTTACCCGAAGTTTTCTGTATTAATCCTTCAGAAATAAAAAGCAGAAACTAATAAAACCAGCACTTGTGAATTAGATCAGTCATTAGACTTGGTTGGCCATATAGTTGAATATATAGTAAGCAATCCTTCATCGTAATGAGCAGCACTAGATATATTGCTACACAGTGTATTAAGCATAAACCACAACCAGATAATATCATTTTGATGAACAGACAGAATAACTATTCTTTCTAGTATCAAGTATCGGCAGGTGTGCTTGTCACTCAGCCTCCGTTTGGTGTGGGACTGTGTGTCAGAAATTCTCTGGAAATATTTAGACTTTCACATATATTCCATTTTCCATTATTTGCGTGCTGTAACCATCTCCAAATTACTTCCTGCAGACCCCTGTCAAAGCTTCCTAGTCCGATTTCGTGTTGCTCGGGACACAATGATTCAGCAGTGACGGCTTAGAAAGCTGGTTTTGCATACACAAAGATCAGTTCCTTGCTGCTGCCAGGCAAAACAAACTGTGGCCTCTTTCCAGAAAAAAAAGAAAGGAACTCCTTATCTGAACCCAAGATGTTGTTGTAAGTTTATCTTAATGAGGTGGTTACAGTCTTCAGCACTCGTTTTTTAATTATTTGGAGGAATCCTCTCAGACCCAGTGAAATGGCATAGTAGGATATTAATCTGGGCTAGAAAAATCCAATTATCAGAAACAAGCAGGCAGCTTTTCTAAACAACATCCATTACATTCTGCAGGATCCCAGTTTTAATTAAAACAAACAAAGCTCTGGTGTTCTGGGTACAAAGAAGGACTCCAAACTTTCCAGCCTGCTTCAGGCTCAGCTGCCAGTTCTGCCTTCCTTTGGCTTTATCTATATTCAAAGTCACACCAATTTACCTCCCAAGCAGTTTTTAATCACAATTAATGAAATAGATGCTAACCCCTGCAGAAATGCAATTAATTTGATTTAAATAAGGTTTATATCAGCCTAGTTAATTTATTGCCACCTTCAACTGGTATATGTAGCATTTAAAATGGAACAAAGAGTGTCTTCAGATTAGATGACTAAATGTAAATTGTACAGCCAGCCAGCATAATTGTGAAGGTAAATGTTACCTATGGCAGGAAACCCAGTTTTGGGAGAGGGCTTAGGCAGCCACAGTCCCCATGGAAAGTCTGAAAGGAGAACTCCAGAAATCACTAGCTGGGGCTGGGGAACATCGCGGCGTAGGTTTGCACTCAGAGCCGCTCCTTGCGCTGTGAAACCATGGTTGGGCAGGAATTTAATGGGCTGTTAATGTACTCAGGCTGACATTTCTGTGAGTAACAAATAAACGAGCTGCATTCTGGATTAAAAAGGCTGGATAAAATATTAAATGAAACTGGTGTGCCGTGACAGCATAGCTGCAAAGACAACTTGCTTTCGAAAGCTGACAGGCACTTCAGTTTTATATGCCAGGAATAAAAATGAACGATGTGCACATTCAGTTATACCCGGTCCTAAGGAGACACGGTCTCTACCCAAAGGAGCAGGAGTTCTAAATAAACAAGTCACAAAAGGCAAAATTCAGTGATTTATAAAAGAATAGCTCTTAAGTGAAGAACTGGCCCTACTGGTGACAGGATATTGGCAGGATATTCTGATGGATACCTTCTCGTGCTAAAATAGCAAAATAACTTCCTCATCCCGGATGCAAGCAAATCTCATTTTTTGAGATCTTAAACTAAAGGGCTTGTTCTCCCACAACATGTTGATAATGTATCATCCAACTCAGCTAAACAGATCCAGCCACAAACGAAGAGAGACCTTTCTAAAAAGGATGTCTACTTAAAAAGAATTTGGATGCTGTGGCTCATGAAAACCTAATCTGCTTTTAAAGAAAATAATAATCTGATATTATTAACAAGCTTTTTGCCCTTGCCTGTTCAACCACAAAGCAATCCCATTTTTTATTTTTTTTTGCCCGTATTTGGAATTCCCCTTTTATCAGCAACTCTGCACACTCCTTTAAATAACCCACTGCCATTGTAGCACGCTATTTGTTATTTTAGTGATCTAGCAGACAGGACAAAAATACTACTGAAATCTCTCAAAACAGCAGATAATTGTGGTGAAAGAAGATACACAAATGAACAGCACAGGAGTTTCATTTTGCAAATTCAGTGTGTCCAGAGGCTGCACCACCACTCCCAGGAGATAGCAGCACCTCCCCTCCATGTCCCAGGTCACAGATGAAGCAGCTCCTGTTTTATTCTGGGGCTCTGTTCACCTTATTACCCGCCTTGCATGTGCTTTCATTTGCTGCTGGGCTCCAGACAGGGACAAAACAGCTAGTTCCTTTGGTGACAAAGCCCAAACATTTTTCTCTGGAGACCAGCAACAGTGCATATTAGTTAACTAGTTAGTTAGCTAGCTAACTATATAAATTAGTAGCTGCTAAAAGACATCCTACAGACTTGGCTCTCACCGGGCTGAAAAGAGCACATCGCTTCCTGTGTCCCTCACCCAAGGAGGGCCAAGAGGAAGGTGGGGCGCAGATCTAGAGGACTTGTAATTCCTCCACAGTAACTGAAAGCTGCATTTCCCATTCCTCTTTCCTGGCAGTATTAAACTTGGTCTTGATTGGGAAGTGTAAATGTCATGGGTGAGATCCGAGCTGGTGCCAGCTGGAATAGCCCCAGTGATGACATGGAGGCTCCGCTGGTGTACGTCAGCTGAGCATCTGGCCATCCCACGGAAGGGATGTCTCTCCAGGTATCCCAAGCAGGAGAAGAGAAATCTTGTTTTGTCCTTTGTTTTCTCTCTCTCTCCCTTTTTCATTTTCTTACCATCTTCCTTCTTCCTCTTTCTTTCTTCCTTTCTCTGTTTCTTTATTCCTTTCTCACTTTCTTTCTTCCATTCTCGCTTTCTTTCTTGCTTTGTCTCTCTCTCTCTCTCTCTCTTCTCTCTCCACAACTGATCATTTGGGTGTTTTTTGGCTTCTGCAATGGCACTGCAGGAATTACCATCACAAATCAGAAGAACAGTCTACTAAGTCCCTTTCCCGACTGCTGTCAATACCGGGTGTTTCAGAGGCCAACCTAGGAGATGTGCTCGGCAGTTCCCACCGCACTGGAGATCACTCAGTTGGGAATGCAGTGAAGGGAGAGGACACAGACCCCTTATACCCACATAGATTATTTCAGATCTTTGTAATACTTATTTTTATTATTTTATTACCTGATTTTATTTTGGATTTTACAAATTCTCTCTGTTAATTCCATTCATAGAGTTCTTTACCAAACTAAGATGCATTTCAGTATTTCCTCTACACACACACTGTGAAAGTAATGATCAAATGAATATTTTTAAATACATTCATGTCATTATTCTTTTAGGAAAAGATGCTGAAGTGATCTCTAAACCATACTCAGCTCTACGTATCTGTAGTATTTCCACTTGTGTACACCTCCTCTTCAAACTCTAAGTAATATTATTGTCATCTCTACTTTTACTTCAGATTAAACACTCTCAATTCCCTTACTATTTTCATTAGTCTTTTTTTACATCTCTTACATTCCAATTGAGATTCTCATTACTGAACTCCCTGTTCCCAGTCCACTTTCTTGATTTTTCCTAGTTCTGTTTTTGAAAAGTTCTGAAAAAAAAAGTCTCTGAAATACCTAATTATATGAAAGGATAATGCAAAGACGATTACTCTGGTGTGATTTACCTAGCTTGGAGAAGTTAGCATTTTCTGAGAATACACTTTGAAGCGGCTAAGTTTCATGGGAAAATTGAAAGAACTTAATTACATTAGAGTACAATACTCTGTTGCCACCTGTACAATCATATTTAATAGCACAAAACTGTTTAATAGTTTTTGCCTGAGAAACTATTGAAGTGTTGCATCACTTCTAGATCTGAGCAATTTTTAAAATGTCTTGCTTATAAAAAATGCAATCTCAAGACTAACAGTTTGGAGAAGATTTGAGAATGCTGATTACACCTGGGAAACATTCTGGAAAATTTGTTTTCCAAAGCTGGATTTGACTAAATTATCTTTAAAAAGGAAGAGGTGTTGAATCAACATATTTAAGTCACTGTGAAGGCAATTGTGCTTTCACCTTTCCTGCCCAGCCAAAGAATTTAGAAACCGGTCATTCACAAATTTCTAGTCTTTTTTCTCCAATCTAGTAAACATTTAATTTAAGAAAAACTACATTAAGACAACAAAAAGCTTGTGAGTAGTTCCTGAACTACGGACTGCAGAAGATTCAGGAGGACATGGAAAATGGTTCCCACCTCGAGGTATTGCATGCTGGCAAAATGATTCGTCTCTTTCACTCCCACAACATTCTTGTCAGGTGACAGTGGCCATCAATCCAGACAATCCTTGGGAAGCACTGAGTCCCTCCAAAATGCCCATTTCGCCTAAGGGAGAAGTTCTCATCCCAGTGGTATCACCAGGGTGCTCACAGAATCACAGAATTATAAGGTTGGAAAAGACCTAAAAGATCATCCAGTCCAACCATATCCAATACTTCCCAACTAAATCATATCCCTCAACACAACATCCAGAAGTTTCTTGAACACCCCCATGGCCGGTGACTCCACCACCTCCCTGGGCAGTGCATTCCAGTGCCTGACTACCCTTCCCGAGAAGTAATATTTCCTCATGTCGCCTGAATCTCCCCTGGCGCAATTTGAAACCATTGCCTCTAGTTCTATCACTGTCTACACAAGAGAAAAGGCCGACCCCAAGCTCACTACAACCTCCCTTCAGGAAGTTATAGAGAGCAAGGCTCCTTGCTCTCCTCACCCTCATGTGACTTTCCCAATAAAAGGAAAGCTCATCGTAAGGGTAATGAAAGATCACCATGCCCACTCAGAGTTAGACGGAGTGATCTCCTGAGAAAGGGACAACCTGCGTTTGGACCTTTTCATCCTAGGAGGACAGTACTAGTTTTCACTGTTTTGATAATGATCATCATCATTATTATTATTATTACAACTACTACTGCTACTACTACTACTATTATTTCATTCACATTACACCCACGCTTAGGTCTGCTGCAGGGAAAAGAGCCCATAGGAACAGAGCCAATGCAGGAGAAGAGCCAAGGTCTCTTCCCCATCTCCCTGTCCCTCATGGTCACCTTCTCCCCAGGGTGGGCATGTCGCAGGGACCCGGACAGTGCCTGCTCCTGAGCTTGCACCCGCATTTCAGGGAAGCCCAAAACCTTCCCTCCACAAAGGCT
Source organism: Pterocles orientalis (assembly GCA_011057875.1). Classification (NCBI taxonomy): domain Eukaryota; kingdom Metazoa; phylum Chordata; class Aves; order Pterocliformes; family Pteroclidae; genus Pterocles; species Pterocles orientalis. The sequence continues at coordinate 197,806 of WKFP01014362.1, forward strand.
TTGTTTCAGAGGCAGGGCTGAGGGTTCCTTGGCTGCAGGCACCCAGACAATGAGGCTCGCTAACACGCAGGCTGTATATTTAATTTCCCATGGGAGTGTTGCTGCTGAGGGAGCATTGTACAGGCAGATATGGCAGAGCTGTTGCCAAGGCTTATTTCATTTAATTGCAGTGCCTCATTACTGACAAACTTCCATTCCAGGTCATGAAAGGTGTAGGCTATTTTATAGAGTGCCTTGTGGCTCCCGTTTATGTTCTCTTGAGTTTGATCTTGCTGGGTGTTTGAATGAGATGCCATCAGACAGCAACAAATGCTTAATCAAGAAGGAAGGCCAAGCAGGAGGCTGGAAATTTCTGAAACAGCTCCTTAGCTGAAACATGAACTCAACAGGAAAACTGAAACAGTAATGTCTGCAAGGTATATATGCATGTGTATATATAGATATGTACATACACACACCCCCCCAAATATATATGGACTGATTCAATAATTAAACATAATTTATTTTTACAACCGGCTGCATCAAAGCTGGGGTTTGTTAAAACACTTTGGTTTTGCGAGGCTGTTGGGTGCTCACAGTGCTCTTTTCCTTTTTCAGATGCTTCTTCTCACAGAGGGATTGTGCCACTGGGTGAAATTTAAAAATCAGGAGCAGGAGAACTCTTCCAAGGAGCACACTATCGTGGCTCTTACTGCATAGTCCCGTGTAGGGAACTGTAATGATGGACCATGTACTGCCGTGCTGGTTTATGGCCATTGAAGTATGGTTATGCAGTTAACAGTGTCATTGTTCAAAATAATTTTGGAGTAAAATGTGTACCTGTACTTCTGAACTCGCTTTACCCTTCCCTAACAGCCTTGTGGGGCAATAAAAATCCCAGATTTCTGAGTATCTGCCTGTCCCCAGCCACGCTCAAACACTCTGCTCATGCTCCCAAGACCTCAGCAGTGCCAAACTGACCGAAGCTCCTAAGGGTGACAAACCCCGGTCTGCCACATGCCAGATTTCCCGTCTCTTCTGCTTAACATGATGCAGGTAAAAGCAGCACGCACTGCAGGGCAGTAAAAAAATAAAAGTACAGGTATGGCCAACTTGCATACAAGAAGTTCTTCTGTCAGAAGTGCTATCACTAGAGAGAAAAATAAATATTGGAAGGAGAGTTTTAAATTTACCAAGGCGTAATTAAAAGCAGGAGAAGGGAGTACTAGCAGCAATGCTCTGAGTGTCCTTAGCAAACTGCCTGTGTGTGCATACGGTGAGCTAACAAAGTAGCCTGTATGTTTTAATGCTGTTAGCAGAGGCGAGCAATGGAGCAGCAATCTGGGGAATAGGATTAAGCTGAATGGGAAGAGAAGAAAATATTTCATACAACGAGTCAGGATTTCAGGAGGGTATTTGGTATGTCCCATGAATCTTACTAAAAGCTCTGCGTGGACTGGTTTGAGTATATATACAGCAAGGTAGGTTAAAACTAGCTGAAAGTGATAAGGTGGGATGTTTTACAGACCTGGCAGGACAGACCCAGCGAGGCTGGAAGAGAGAGGAGGAAGCAGCGAGTGGGCGGGAGCAGGCTCTGCCCACAGCCCCCTGTGCAAGAGCCACCGAGCTGTGCCCTGCTTGGGTGCACACACCCACGGCCATCAGCGAGGGGACACTGTGGTGTCTGCAAAAGCCCAGGATGCCTTGGAAAGCAAGCGACTGATCCGGACCTGCTATCAGAGTGGAGAGAATGAGTGGGACCTCGCTGGCGTCAGTGAGCACAGCTGAAATTGGGGAGAGGAGGTGACAAATAAGCCTGAGCAATAAAGTCACCTGGAGTCTTTACGCTACAGCTGATTCCTACTCGTGTGCCAGGGAAAACCCTGAGCCCTGTGCCCTGGGGCAGAGGAATGGGAAAGCTATTTCCATGTTCAGAAGTCGGACGTGGACAGTAAGACAGGGCCCCAGCCGCTGTGTTACTAGCATGGAAATGTGAGAACAACCTCTGCTTCCAGCGGGTTTTGCTCGATGCACAGAGAAGCTCTGCAGTTCCTGGCACTGCTCTTCTGCAGAAGTTTCATGCCTCATGCCCTAGCACCTCATGGACTGTCTCACAGTGGTTGTAAAACATTTATCCGATGGCAACTAGGGTCTTTCTTCTCACACACCCTTTTACACCCTGATAGCCCACCTGGCACCATGTCTTTGGCTCTCTCCAGTTACAAGGTGAGCATCCAGCTGATGTCAGCTCACCCTTGTGTGTCATCCCACTGAGAGCACGTAACAGGGAGCTGCCTCTCCCACAAAGCCTGAAGCTTGGGACAACCGTTAGAGAAGTACATTTATAGCACACACAGACTTTGGAACACAGAAGTGACCCACGGATCAGCTGGGGCTGCAGGATGTAGATGCAGAAGCTGAGCCTTTGAAGGAGGACCCAGTGTGTGCAGAGAGGAATGCACGGCATGCAGGTAGGTGCTGTCATGCTAGCAGCTATTTCAAAGCTTTCAAAAGAATGAAAATATCCCCCATCTTGTGTTCATTATTGCCACTGTCAGCAGGTTGGCAAGATGGGCTTTCACTAGGAACTCACCTCAGGAGGCAGGACCTCTGGGAAGAATTTACTCGGGGAAAACTTGCAGGGCAGGTGGGAACTGAGCTGGGTTAAAAAAATGTCTCCGTCTGCTGCTGTGCGCTTGTGAAAAACGCTTATCCTGAGAAGAGCCAGAGTAAAATCAGCAGCGGGTATTTAAGCACCAAGAGGCAGATCCCTCTCCAAAGCACACCCACTCGTGTATGTGCACTGGTGACCATGTAAAATAAATGGCAGCATTTGGGTTTTGCCACTGAAGCATTTCGGGGATCCTTTCAAGTCTGTCTTAGTTTAACGGAGGTGCAGGTGTGACCATGAACCCACCTGAGCAGCCGTCTTCCTTCCCCTAACCCCTGGCATGGGGACGGGGCAACTCCCTTCTCCTTTAGCTTGTTAAAGCATCTCTCTAGTCACGCCTCTCCCTTTTCCCCACTCTTCTCTTGTCTTTCTATCCTGTCTGCTCTTCTTTCTTATAACCAACCTGCCTTTTCCTCTCACCCAGCCCCATATTTCCTCTCCCTTTTCTCACGCTGCCTCCTCC
>WKFP01014362.1:200938-286431 GCA_011057875.1 Pterocles orientalis
TGCTGGGTGTTTGAATGAGATGCCATCAGACAGCAACAAATGCTTAATCAAGAAGGAAGGCCAAGCAGGAGGCTGGAAATTTCTGAAACAGCTCCTTAGCTGAAACATGAACTCAACAGGAAAACTAAAACAGTAATGTCTGCAAGGTATATACACGCATGTATATATATAGATATGTACATACACACACCCCCCCAAATATATATGGACTGATTCAATAATTAAACATAATTTATTTTTACAACTGGCTGCATCAAAGCTGGGGTTTGTTAAAACACTTTGGTTTTGCGAGGCTGTTGGGTGCTCACAGTGCTCTTTTCCTTTGTCAGATGCTTCTTCTCACAGAGGGATTGTGCCACTGGGTGAAATTTAAAAATCAGGAGCAGAAGAACTTTTCCAAGGAGCACACTATCGTGGCTCTTACTGCATAGTCCCATGTAGGGAACTGTAATGATGGACCATGTACTGCCGTGCTGGTTTATGGCCATTGAAGTATGGTTATGCAGTTAACAGTGTCATTGTTCAAAATAATTTTGGAGTAAAATGCGTACCTGTACTTCTGAACTCGCTTTACCCTTCCCTACCAGCCTTGTGGGGCAATGAAAATCCCAGATTTCTGAGTATCTGCCTGTCCCCAGCCATGCTCAAACACTCTGCTCATGCTCCCAAGACCTCAGCAGTGCCAAACTGACCGAAGCTCCTAAGGGTGACAAACCCCGGTCTGCCACATGCCAGATTTCCCGTCTCTTCTGCTTAACATGATGCAGGTAAAAGCAGCACGCACTGCAGGGCAGTAAAAAAATAAAAGCACAGGTATGGACAACTTGCATCCTACACGTGATACAAGAAGTTCTTCTGTCAGAAGTGCTATCACTAGAGAGAAAAATAAATACTGGAAGGAGAATTTTAAATTTACAAAAGCGTAATTAAAAGCAGGAGACAGGAGTACTAGCAGCAATGCTCTGAGTGTCCTTAGCAAACTGCCTGTGCGTGCATACGGTGAGCTAACAAAGTAGCCTGTATGTTTTAATGCTGTTAGCAGAGGCGAGCAACGGAGCAGCGATCTGGGGAACAGGATTAAGCTGAATGGGGAGAGAAGAAAATATTTCATACAGCGAGTCAGGATTTCAGGAGGGTATTTGGTATGTCCCATGATTCTTACTAAAAGCTCTGCGTGGACTGGTTTGAGTATATATACAGCAAGGTAGGTTAAAACTAGCTGAAAGTGATAAGGTGAGATGTTTTACAGACCTGGCAGGACAGACCCAGCGAGGCTGGAAGAGAGAGGAGGAAGCAGCGAGTGGGCGGGAGCAGGCTCTGCCCACAGCCCCCTGTGCAAGAGCCACCGAGCTGTGCCCTGCTTGGGTGCACACACCCATGGCCACCAGCGAGGGGACACTGTGGTGTCTGCAAAAGCCCAGGATGCCTTGGAAAGCAAGCGACTGATCCGGACCTGCTATCAGAGTGGAGAGAATGAGTGGGACCTCGCTGGCGTCAGTGAGCACAGCTGAAATTGGGGAGAGGAGGTGACAAATAAGCCTGAGCAATAAAGTCACCTGGAGTCTTTACGCTACAGCTGATTCCTACTCGTGTGCCAGGGAAAACCCTGAGCCCTCTGCCCCAGGGCAGAGGAATGGGAAAGCTATTTCCATGTTCAGAAGTCGGATGTGGACTGTAAGACAGGGCCCCAGCCGCTGTGTCACTAGCATGGAAACGTGAGAACAACCTCTGCTTCCAGCGGGTTTTGCTCGATGCACAGAGAAGCTCTGCAGATCCTGGCACCGCTCTTCTGCAGAAGTTTCACGGCACATGTCTCATGCCCCAGCACCTCACGGACTATCTCACAGTGGTTGTAAAACATTCATCCAATGGCAACTAGGGTCTTTCTTCTCACACACCCTTTTACACCCTGACAGCCCACCTGGCACCATGTCTTTGGCTCTCTCCATTTACGAGGTGAGCATCCAGCCGATGTCAGCTCACCCTTGTGTGTCATCCCACTGAGAGCACATAACAGGGAACTGCCTCTCCCACAAAGCCTGAAGCTTGGGACAACCGTTAGAGAAGTGCATTTATAGCACACATGGACTTTGGGACACAGAAGTGACCCACGGATCAGCTGGGGCTGCAGGATGTAGATGCAGAAGCTGAGCCTTTGAAGGAGGACCCAGTGTGGGCAGAGAGGAATGCACGGCATGCAGGTAGGTGCTGTCATGCTAGCAGCTATTTCAAAGATTTCAAAAGAATGAAAATATCCCCCATTTTGTGTTCATTATTGCCACTGTCAGCAGGTTGGCAAGATGGGCTTTCACTAGCAACTCACCTCAGGAGGCAAGACCTCTGGGAAGAATTTACTCGGGGAAAACTTGCAGGGCAGGTGGGAACTGAGCTGGGTTACAAAAATGTCTCCGTCTGCTGCTGTGCGCTTGTGAAAAATGCTTATCCTGAGAAGAGCCAGAGTAAAATCAGCAGAAGGTATTTAAACACCAAGAGGCAGATCCCTCTCCAAAGCACACCCACTCGTGTATGTGCACTGGTGACCATGTAAAATAAATGGCAGCATTTGGGTTTTGCCACTGAAGCATTTCGGGGATCCTTTCAAGTCTGTCTTAGTTTAACAGAGGTGCAGGTGTGACCACGAACCCACCTGAGCAGCCGTCTTCCTTCCCCTAACCCCTGGCATGGGGACGGGGCAACTCCCTTCTCCTTTAGCTTGTTAAAGCATCTCTCTAGTCACACCTCTCCCTTTTCCCCACTCTTCTCTTGTCTTTCTATCCTGTCTGCTCTTCTTTCTTATAACCAACCTGCCTTTTCCTCTCACCCAGCCCCATATTTCCTCTCCCTTTTCTCACGCTGCCTCCTCCCTTTCATACTCTCCTCTCCCACCCTTGCTCCCACATACTGCTGCCATCCTCAGCCCACGCTGGGGGTGAAGGATTGGGGTCGGGCTGCCGTTGCTGAGCCACACCACATGCCACCACCCTAAGACTGCCACCATCCCACTGCCAGCACTGGTGGCACCGGCTGCTGTACTGGGGAAATGATGGCACCAAAATCATACATCGCCCATAGCCACACCTCTCCTCTGAGCCTGAGGAAGAGAGCAGAAAACACCTTGTTCTTGCTACCAGCCCACAGTGTAACCACAGATGCATATTTTTATCTCAAAATAAACAGGAAAGTCCAAGCCCCAAGGCCCATCACTGGTGGTCCAGGGGATCAGGAGATGTGCTGCTCAGTTCCCAAACACGTCATGGTTTGTGAAGTAGAGGAACCGTACATCAGCCACCCCGGGGCACAGGGTGCGGCTGGAGACAGGCACCTTTCCTTTTATCCCAGGGGAGCAGAGGCACGAAGGGCACTGGGAGGAATCGCTGCTCCTCTCGGGCAGCACCAGGGACTGAACATGCGCCGTGACAGCCAGCAGCATCCCCCTGCAGCCAGCAGCACCCACCCAGGGGTTCCACCCTGGCAGCTTCTGCACCCATTTCCTGAAAGCCAGAGGCATGTGTTCACCTCACCCCTCTCCTGGCTTGCTGGCAGACTTTGGGGTGGGCTCTGCCCTGGCAAACCCATTGCTCACAGTCAGCTACATAAACAAGGCTCCCCACTCTCCGAGTTCCTAGCACCACCAGCTTTAGGAGCTGAGTAAGCCGTTAGTTTCTCCCAGAAATATCACTTTCCCTTGGTAGCTTTCCAGGGTAACATTGCCAAAGCCTTCCTGGAGGGTACAGGTAACACCCTTTTCTTTTATCTTCATTCTAAGTTCCCAAGCCAAGCTGTGAGCTGGGGATCACTTCCTGGGTGTGATACCGCTGCCAGGAGGACCAAAGCTTTCACCTCCCTCAAAGCCTGTCTGTAATCCTCAGCAAAAAGCTGTAGTCCAATTACAGCATATTTTCTCATCCCTAAACAGCTGGAACATCAAGTCCTTCTGCAAATCTCACACCATTACAAGCCAATGATACATAACAAAATAGCAGTGCCAGCTTATGGCAAAGAAGAACCAAGAGACCAAACCCATTTTTGACTCAAGAGCATTTGTCCTCCTCACTGATGGGGCAGGTTTCAAGAATCCCAGAACTTTCAAAAAAATGACATATAAAAATATGGGAAAGCACCTACAAAACATAGTGCTAAGATCCACGTTCTTAGTGGGCTTAAAATGCATTTTACTAATTTTTTTAACAAATGCTCTCAAACAATTCTTCAGCTTGTCTTGGCCCTAGATAAGACAGTCACAATGGGAGAACTTGATTCTTTTTTTTTTGCTCCATGTTTAATTAGTATTTGACAATTTGACTTTCTAAATCCTTTTCTTTCACTCATTACAATCCCCCCGCTCTGCATTCCTTAACACCTTGTAACAGCTCAGGGCTGACCTTGGCTTTTGAAACCAAAGGCAGGACTCTTATGATCAGACATTTACCAGTAGATGAGAAAAAAAATACTGAATGTCAGCCCTTAAATACTCCTCCTAAGGAAACATAGCTGTTCCCCAGTTAAATGAGACCACAGTCACATGTGTGCCAAGCCTGGCTCCCACTGCAGTCTATAGGAATTAATTTTTCCAAATACCTTCACTGGTCATGTTCTGTGACAACTGAATTTCATTTCATTTTCATGGATATCAGGATTTGTCCCAAGTGACTTGCAAGAGTTTGCAAGATAAACTTATGTCATATAAAAAGGTGGGGGGAAATACCCATATTCTAAGTCCAGTTCTTTACATGAAGTTTCATCCCATATATCAGCCCAAATCTGCCGTTAGAGTTTGTTACATAAATTACATTTAAGAGCGTGCGCGTTAACAGGAAAGCTACAGTCACGTTCGAGCACAGTAGCTGCAGTCAGCCCATTCGCTTTCTCACCAAAAGAACCTGGAGCATGTTTTAAACAGACATGTCACTGTTTCCTCATATCACATATTTAATTAGAACAGATAAATTAAATTACTTCCTTTGCCTGTACAGCATAGAACTCCTGCATAATTACAGACGAGAAGGTTATCCTGCAGGCCATTTTGTGGCGTTATAACTGTGCTGATTCACCTGATCTGGAGCCAAGCTCCACTTTAATCTTCCGAGTCTTGTTTTAGTTTGAGGAACAGCCAAACACACCCAGTTGGGCAGTAGAGATTAGGTTTCCCGCTATCCAGTAAAAAAGGGAAATAAATATTAAGTTACTTTTCTGACATACGGGGGGTTTTTTCAATAGTAAACTATTGTGATCCATAAGAACCATAAGGGTTTAATGAAAAAAGAGAAGAGGGGAGGGAAGATCGTTAGGCAATTTCTTTTATGCATTTTATTGTTTAACAGGCAAGGAAATCTTCTTTGGGTCAGAGAACGCTGTTGCTCTAGTTGTCACAGAGTGTCCCTACAGTCCCCAGTACAAAGTGGTCCTGATCTAGAGTAGTAGAGATAATAATGATAGTAGGAATAGGGGCAATGATGATGATGATAATGAAGATTCTAATAGTAACTTTCAGCTGTGACTGCAAACTGTGTCCCAACCCGTGCTGACCATCAGACTTGATCCTGGTTTCAAATGTCCATCACAAATCCAGACACAAGACCCACAGAAACCAGGTGATGGTGCAGCAGGCTTTCTGGTACAACATGATCTGGTGTTGGGTCTGGCTGAGATGGAGTTAATTTTCCCCACAGCAGCCCTCCTAGTGCTGTGCTTTGTATTGGTGGCTGGACAGGAGTTGGTAACACACCAGTTTTGGCTGAGGCTGAGCAGTGCTGGCACAGCAGCAAGGCTGTCTCTCCAATGTTCCCCCCCTCACCCAGCAGGCTGGGCATGGGCAAGATCCTGGGAGGGGACATAGCCAAGCCAGCTGACCCCAACTGACCAAAGGGACATCCCATACCGTATGACCCCTGCTTAGAAGTAAAAGCTACGAAAAAGGAGGAGGAAAGGGCGGCATTCACTATTTATGATATTTGTCTTCCAGAGCAACCACTATATGTACTGAAGCCCTGCTTCCCAGGAAGTGGCTGGACATCACCAGCTGATGGGAAGTAGAGAATAAATCTTTTGTTTTCCTTTGCTTCCATGAACAGCCTTTGCTTCTGCTTTATTAAATTGCCTTTATATTGACCCACAAATTTTTTTTCCACCTTATTTTCTCCCTCCACATCTAGCTGAGGAGGGGAATGATAGAGTGGCTTGGTGGGTGCCTGGTGTTCAGCCAACGTTAACCCACCACAGTCTTGGTCAGCAGCAGACTCTTGGTCACCAGCTGAGATCTTTGGTTTCCATCTGTACCTGAGCTGTGGCCTGTCCCTGGCACAAACATCCAGCTTTGGCATGGGGACTCTGAGTGATGGAGACCTTCTCACCTCCTGCCATTTCAGCAGCTAATTTTGCCCAGTGCTAAACTTGGCTGTCTTCAACTTTGAGGAACTGAATCTTGTTCTGCCTTTATCTATGAGATTAAAGAGCCCCATAGCTTCAGGTATCCTCCTAGCTAGCACTTTAAAGGTCCAGTGAAGAAAGTGAAATAGAGCTCCCCTGGGAGATGCAGCTGAGCATCATGCACCACATCCTGCAATTTCGGAATTGGCGAGTGGTGAAAGCTCCCTTCGCTTCTGGTAAAGGCTGGCTAACCACACAAGTATACTATAGCGTAGGTATGGAGAGTGCACGTACAAAGAATGAATACACAGCAAACACAAGTCTTGGGTGATAGTGTCACAACTGGTAAATAAAGGAAGGCAGAAAGTAGCCATAACCAATCCAGAAGCTCTCTGCAGCGCACAGATAGGTGCTGCTCAGCCCTAGAAGCAAGTCACAGTGAATGCTGAATGAATAATCATTTGGTTAAGTAAAACCCACTTTTCTACAAGTTTCGCACCTGAAGACCTGCAGTCAATATCTTCAATTCCTCAAAAGTCCATCCACCAATGACAAGAACAACTTTCTCCTCTGCCCATGACCTTAGTTTGAGATATAAAGTTGCAACCATTTCAGTGTTCCTAAACCTATAATGAGTCAAAAGCAAACATCTCAGACAGGAATACACGCTGTAATTCCTGGTTGTTGAAGAGATAAAGAAACCACTTTCTTTGCCAGTATCCCATGCATGTCGGAACTTAGTAATAATATGTTTTGATCTACCAGCCTGCTATGTTGACACACTGAAACAAAAAGTGCTTCCACTCAGCCAAACCCACATATCTTGGCAGTCTACATCCTGAAAGACAACAAAGATGTAGTCTAAAAACTTGGCAACTGTCCTGGCATGCTACACCTTGGGCTTAGCAAGTCAGTCACGCTATGCTGGCTCTGGTTTTACCATCATGCAAGAAGACAATGAGAAATTCTGGAGTTTGGGTCACAACACATCACCTCTGCTGGCCTTGGGAAGCTGCTTCAGAAGAAAGGCAACTCCCTGAGCTAGGAAGTCATGCTCCTGCCTGCAATACACTCCTGGTGAATGAAAGGTGTTAAATGGAGAAAAATACTTAGTGCTTGCTGTAACTCCCTTTCTCTTATTTGCCTGTTCACTGTGGTAGGTGTTTTCTAAGACGTGAATAATTGCACCAGAAACATAACACTTGCATGCCTCTTTTTAAACATTAATCAACAAATTAAGATATCAGATTTAGCCAGGAGTCCCGGAGGCAGATTAACAGAGGTCTCTTGGTGAAAAGACACTGCACTAGCATGTTTCTAGTGGGATGCTAGTCTGGAGGAAAGGAAAGGAGAGAAAACAGGGAAAACTTTGGGGTTTTAGAGGGGCTTGGGCATTTTCCAAACAGGAGGTAGTCATCAAATATTATTTCTCATGGATGGACTGTGATACCCAAATTAAAAAGTCATTGTGCTAATTGCATAGAAGGGGAACTAGTCACCTCTCAGGGTAGCTTTATTAATTCTAACACAATGCTGAAAGCACCAGAGCTATGTTAATCTGTGCCACTTCAGGATCTGGCTTTAATCTGTAGAATGGTGGCTGTGAAAACATTAAATCAGCTTTTGAGGGCTTGAGAAAATATAAAGAATCTACTGTAAAACTCTTATAACACAATGAATCTCACCTCCTTAGGCTAAAGCCAGTGTATAAACAGTGTACTATGCCAAAGAAATGGTGCTGGTTAATACTGGTAGATACAAAAATCGGTTGTTTTAATGGAGAAGAAGGAAAAAAAAAAAGAATTTCAAGGGAACTCTCAGAAAAGCAAACCTACTGTCTACACCAGGCAAAACACCAGAAATGTTCGGAAGAGCACAGCTATTAGGCATGCGGATAAATACAGTATATGGATGAAAAACTGTAGGGTTTCTGCAAAGTGAAGTTGTATGTAACAAATCTACCAGAGTTATCTGAAGGCAATAAACATGCAAACAAACCAGATCTCACTGATATTGCCTAACTGGGTGTCTAAAAGGCATTTGAAGCAGGTCATTCCCAGAAGGCTCTTAAAGAAATTAAAGTGATCTAGAAAATAAGAGAAAGAGAGACTGCTCAGATGGATAAAGGCTGTTAAAAGTTAAGGAATAACAGTGGGAATAACGTGGTGGTTGTAAAGATACTTGTCTTATCTTACAGTCTTTTCCCCCACACCCAAAATATACCCAAACCTTCCTACTCCCACTTATAAACTGGGACCAGTCAGCCACAGTTTTTTTCATTTGTTTTTCCCATTGTAAAACAAGATTTTATTCATAACTTGAGAAGATGGTATTGCAGCCACTTTCCTTTTTCAACGACACCGGAGAGGGAAACACTGGCACCCCTGAAGGCAGGAGGCAGTGTGAGTGCCTGTTCTGTTTGCAGGAGATCAAATGTGGTGCCTGTCTTTGGCAAGGACCCGGCAAAGAGTAAACCAGCAAATACCTAAAAGACATCAACAAGATTAAAAATTATCAGCATAGGTATCTGAAGAACAGATCCTCTGGCTTGGTGGGTAAGTTGGAAGCACTAGATACAGATACCTCTTGACTTCAGTAAGGTTTTTAGTAGTATCACATGATATAAAAGCAAGTTAATGGACATTGGTATAAACATAATGCTCCCAGCTGGTTGAAAAAACACTTTGAAGGAGCACTTCTTAGGAGTTTGGTGTCTACCTTTATGTGTGCTCCTGCAAGGACCTTTCCCGAGCAGAGCTGGAATCAAACATTCTGGTGAACAGCTCAGGGGACAGAGGAGAGTGGGCTGAAAGGTTTTTAAAGCATTTTGGAGAATGGGACTAGAATTCAAACTGAATGTGAGGAATTAGAAAAATCAAAACCCAAAGAAGGATGACATTCAGGAATGACAGTGCATAGTACTTGGGAGAGAAAAATGAAATGGACAAGTAAGTGCTTAGTCAAAAAGGGAGGCTGGGGTTGAGGCTGATTCTAAGGTGAATATGAAGAAATAATTTAATACTGTTTATTCATCTCAGCTGTACTAATGGCAGCACTATACACATCTCACAGCAGATGGTGATCATTTTCTTCTCTTTGCTAGAGAAGACCTCAAATGCCACATTGTGTTTGGCTATAAAAGACACGGAGCAACTGGAGAGAGAGAGTCTGGATTACAAGACGTTGAAGGATTGACTATGAGAGAAGATTGGTCTTGCTTACCCTAGAGGCAGGCAGGGCTGGGCAGGGTGATTAGACACTCATCTGCCAGTGGATTGCTCTAAAGGCTGTCTGAGAAAGGATTGTGATAAATTTCTCTCCACAGCCACTCAGAGAAAATAAGAGGAAATTATCTTAATTTGCAGCAAAGAAGATCTAATTTGGATGATGGGAAAAACCCAGTATTTTTGTTTGGAGTACTGAACTAGCAGAATAGACTCATTAGGGATGTCGGAAGCTTTCAGAGACCCACTGGACAAACCCTTCTAGGGAATGCCTAAATGCAGTTCATCCTCTCTCAGTGAAAGGACTTGACAGAGATCTTCTCTAAGGGCTCTTCCAAACATTGTCTTCTGAGTCTGCAATTTCATTTTTAAGTAGTGGATCTTTGTTTCTGAAGTTGTATATGTATATTCATCACTTTTTATTCCCACTGAGACCGACTCAACTTTGTACACAGTAATAGCTGGCCCACAAGTTGCATGTTTCACTGATTTGTAGATGACTGTTATTATATTTGCTGCTCTCAGCTCAGCCAAATAACATACAGACCTTGTATGCTTTACCAACAATCTTTCTACCATCCACCAGTAAACGAGGAAACAAGTATGAAAGGTGGTGATTCCACAGTATTTGCTGTCCATGCTGCGATACTGCCTGCAGGCTGTCACTGGCAATCCAGCAAATGAGTCCAGCCCATGTGAATCACTGTTACGAGGCGTTCAGTACATTTACAGTTCCATGTACCCCTATAAAATCACATCCTGGCTGCCAAGAAAATGTCTCTAAGCTTTAAAGATTTTTTTTTTTTTCTACAGCTACTGGGGAGAACAATAGTCTGACAAATCTTAATTCATAGATGTGAAGTTTTGCTCAATATTTTGTGACAACTGGTAAGAAACCTCTTGGTATACTGTGTGGCATCTCTACAGAACAGAATATGCTGCATACAAATAGGAAACAGATGTCTTCTAAGTGAAAGGATAAATTCTAATCTCAGTCATTACATGCTGACTTTTTCTCTTGCCCCATGGGATTTTTTTTCTTTAGGTTTTTCTTTTCTTTTTAAAACTGCACTGTATGTCAGCTACTACCATCACTATTTATCCACCCAACACAGACTTTCTGTTTTTCTTCACAGGCCAGGCTTTGGAGAACGGGCACAAAGGTAGCACTCACAGCATCTCTGCTTGTCCTGCGTTAGGTCTCGTGACAAGTGCAACATCAGCTCATTGAGAGATGGGGCCCCTAAACCTTGGCCACCATTAGGAGGTGGCATCCAGAGAATACAGTGCTGCCCTTACACGGAGCATACAGGAATGGAAAGAAGAAGAAAACTTGGAAGATTAAAGAAAAACATTTTAAAGTATCTATCAGGCACAAATTGACAATGTAATTGATGCTGAAACAAAAGGAGGGCATAAAACTAGGGTAATAATAATTTTTAAAGTACCAGTAACGTACCGTAAATTCATGTCTTTCATTGCTTGCCTGATTGTCCTAGGGCAGAATGTGTCACCAGAGAGTAGTATTAATAACGTCAGTCAGGCATGGCCCAGTACCTCTTTGTCTGATTTAATGTGCTATAGGAGACAGGGACAGCTGGAATCCCTTGCCATTTTCAGCTGAGTGCTAAGGAAACCTAGCTGGTTTTCATCCAGATGTGTTCAGATGTGAAATTTATGAGTTTAGGTGGAACACGTCTGAAACTCCATGGTTTCCTATGGTACAAAGCCTTCTGTCTCATTTTGGCTAGACTTGCTGTTTGGAGATTTTGTATTAATCCCAGCCTGTAAACCAGAGCAACATTAGTGGGTGTGAACCTGCAGGAACCATCCAAGCAGAAAATTATTTTCATGAAAACCCAAACCATCACACTTTGAGCAGCTCTGCTTCATTTCAACAATATCTGTCTGAAGAGATTAGGCAGGTGGCTAAAAACCTGCTGGTCTCCTGCCCCCTTCTCTGCAGCCACTTTCCAAAGGAGAAGAATCCCGTCTGAATTCCAGTTTTGTTGCACACCCTCCAACACACAGGCTATCAGCCAATTCAGCAGTTATGCAAATAGACTCCTACCCATTAAAAGTCTACAGATATGCCATTCCACGCCAAGTCCTGAATTAACCCAGTGATAAAATGGTGAGTGTCTTTATGGGTTAGTTTTGTGCCTTTTTTTTTCACTTGAAAATGTCTGAAATAATTTTCATGTGTTAGGATACTCTGTCTCTGAATAGAACATGCTTTAAGAAATGCAGTGTGGGAATCTGCTATGTGTCCTACAGACACAGAGATCACTCAAAAAGGGGAGAAGATGAGCAGAGGTGGCTTTGACCTGTCCTAATACCCTCTGGATGCAGCGTTGCTCCAGCAGTCCAAGTAAATCCTCACAGGCACTGCAAGGTGCCCCAAATCACCCCTCTTGCAAAGAGCAGCATTTCTGGACAGGAGTGACACCACAGGGTTTTACCACCTTCCAATCCAGCCCCGCTTCTGGCACTCTTCCCATGGCCAAGTTTGGGAGAGCTCATAGATGACACTTCCTTGACTTCTTAATACCTGACCTGCAGTGTCATCCGTCTTCATTTTCAAAGCTGTTAGTTCACTTTTATAAATCTCTGTCCCCCTCAACCAAAGTACAAACCTGTACAATCTTCAGTTTCTGGGCAATACTGCTGTGAAGGTGAGCATTTTGGTCCACTACACGTAACTGCATTGCAAAGTGATAGTCACATCTTATCAGATGGTTGGAGTAAAATGGGTCTTGTCTTTCTGGACAGCCAACAATGGCAGAAATGTATCCATATGATAAATTGATTATATTTTCATGGTGGACAAAGTATTCAGTTATGTGCTTACTTCTGTTTAAACTTATATTCTTCATGAAAGACACTAGAGAACAGTTTTATTTAATGTCTGTACTAATAACCTCTGAGAACTGAGAAACAGTACAATGGGAGCAGAGGCAAAAAATGAGAAGTAAATCATTAGGCTTACTCTCTTACTCAAATTTATATATTTACATTTGTGGGATTAATGCCTAATTGACATGACTAAGAAGAATGTTGTCTTTCTGTTGGGGGAATACCATTCATATACATGGTTCATGGTTCAAAGAAATCTGGGAATATGTGATGCTGGAAGAGATGTGAAAAACGAGCGCTGGTGTAGAGAGGTCTGAGCTGAATATGAAATTTCAGTCAAGCTGCCACAGTGCAGAGACTGAGATGCAGAGCAGATGATGGATACTCCTGTGTTTTGCTGAACTCACAGAGGGGGATGCAGCCTGGGCAGAAAGGCAGCAATGTCTAATTTCTGCAGTGATTGTCTCAGTCTATTTAATGGTGGTAAGTTCCTGATTATATTACACTATTGTGCCTCAGCCAGGTGTTTGTCAACTCATCCTGTAATGGCAACGTTCCTTGGAAATACCTTACACCAGATGACCAGCCTCAGCTGCTCCCTTTTATCTGGAAAAGCCTCGCAGACGCCTGATGCTGCAGCTACGGACTTGTCCTGGTGATCTGTCATGAGTGTGGTTTTGTAAACAAAAGTATTCAAATACTCATATACTAATGATGTTGATTATTGCCCTCTAGACTTGCTTTCCAGGGGCCAGTCTGTAAGCCATTGGTTGGGGCTGGATGGGTAGGAGAGGATCACCGCAGGGTCTCCTGTTGACAGTGAAGATCAGAGATGGGGAGCAACGGCACTGCTCCCCTCATCTCCCCATTGTGTCTGCCCTTGTTCTTTGCAACGCTGAAAAGCTTTTTACAATAAATGGTACTGGTGATACAGTTAGTAAGAAATCTGGGCCTTGGATGGATTCAGGAACACGTAAATAAGCAAAGAAATGAGAAGAAGGAAATTAAAAAGCCAAAGGGGCTTCAGTGGTTGTACTTGGATCCTCCTTGGACCGTTTGCCTTCTCTCTCTGAAATTATTTGGGTGAACTGGTGACTCCATGGTGTTTATTACTTTAATTACCAATGAACCATGCTGATGAAATTTACTGAATAATAAAGCTGTAGTCATATGTACTCTGCAGATCGTCATGCACAACTGTAATATTTGGGAAAAGAGCAAGATCTCACTTACCACATTTAATTGGACACAGACCAGAAGGACTCAGGAATTTATAGCTGATGTTTTCATCCATTAAAAAAAAAAAGAGGGGTGTTTTTGCTTTGTAAACTATTGGCTTAATTCCATTGAAATCACATCGGCAGGAGCACCTTGGTGCCACCATTGCTTCCAGAGCCTGACTTACTTGAGGGGTGTCCAGAGGGAGGAATGGAAATCAGGAGGAGAGTAGAACAGAGCAAACAGAACCCTGCAAATAATTAAAACACACAGGGAATTGAGTGCGTTGGATAAAAAACATCGATTCGTGTTTTCTTGCAGCTAGTGGCCAGTGTGGGAAGCATATCAGAAGCACAGAAAATCAGTATTCCCCATGAGCACCAAACGGGTTGTAAAAGGCCAGCGAAACTGCCAACGGCCCTCGAGACACAGGCAACTGCCACCCAGCTCCCAGTTACAGGAAAGGTTGCTCGACACGGCCACTTCTTTGCTGTACCCAGTTTTTACAACGTATAAAGACTCTCGCCAGGAATGAACTTTGAACTAGTCATTAGCAGAATTCATTTGTCTTCTCCCTTTCAACAAAGAGCATCAGTTCTGCTTGTGTAAGAGGAAAACAGAGAAGCAATGATGCCCAGCCATGAGTGGCAATCCTAGGGAGCTGCAAAGCCTTCTTTGGGGGGTGGCAGAGGGAGGAAGGGGGATTGTGAATGCTGCATGGGAAGGGTCTGTGCCAAGTGACCCCACACTCCAGGTTTCTATTTATTTTTTTTTTTAATTTTGCTCTCAATAAAAATCCCTCAGAAGTCAGCATTTTCTAGACAGCAATTACTCTCTTTGTGCTGCATTCAGAGTATAATACCAACGACAGGCCCACTTGAATGCCCACAGGAAGTCTTTATATTGGCTTTATTGCTCTTTGGTTATTCTCTGTATTCTCATCCCATTGTCAGCTTCTTGCTTATAAATATGTGATAGAAGTAAATATTGATCCTTGTGCTGTGGCAAAATGGGGAAGTAAATACTTAAGAAAGCAGTGCTCCCGACAGCAGGCAGCCTTTTCTGAAGTGATACGTTCTATGATTTTGAAGCAATATGAGTAAGTGTCTGAGGGTGGTGAGGC
The DNA here is from genome assembly GCA_011057875.1 of Pterocles orientalis. Lineage (NCBI taxonomy): Eukaryota > Metazoa > Chordata > Aves > Pterocliformes > Pteroclidae > Pterocles > Pterocles orientalis. The sequence goes on from WKFP01014362.1 coordinate 215,726, forward strand.
AGTGGCCCAGGTTGCCCAGGGAAGCTGTGGATGCCCCATCCCTGGAGGGGTTCAAGGCCAGGCTGGATGAGGCTTTGAGCAACCTGGGCTAGTGGAGAGTGTCCCTGCCCATGGCAGGGGGGTTGGAACTCGACGATCTTTAAGGTCCTTTCCAACCCAAACCATTCTATGATTCTAAGTGAATGCCCTAGCTAACGAGACCACCTTCACCAGCCAAAAGCATCATGTCATTAATGGAGTTACATAATGTGAATAACATTAAATACAAAGAACTAAAATCCTTCCTTCATCCAATACCCTACATGACACCAAACACACAATTGGGCTCCTTTCCCCTTGGCAGAGGACTGGCAAAATCACCGCGTTTTTCACAGCCACCTTTCATCCCAACAGGCAGAGCTCAGGAAATACTGCAGCGGATTGCTTCCCCGCTCACATAGGTATTGGCCTTGCTGCCAGACACGGTTCATTGGGTCTTGCAGAGCACCCTCGGCCGCAGAGCTGCCTGGCGTCATTATGCACCAAAAAGCAACAAAGGGAGCTCAGCTGGCTTCAAAGGACGCGGCACCCGCAGCCCGGGTTGAGGGGGGCTAACAAAGAGCAAGGAAAAGTCAGGCTTCAGTAACTTTTAATGACAGCTCTTGTTAGGGTTAAAAAAACAACTCGGTCATCGTGCTGTGATTCAATCTGAAAGGGAGCCCATCACCCTCGCCACTACAGGCCGTAGCACCGAGAGAGAGGTTGTTATCCTCAAAATTAATTATTTGGAACTACCCCAACAAGCGTGCAAAGCCAAGCCGAGACGCAAAACTCACTGCTACCTGCCAGACTGGAGACTGATTACTGGCATTTCTGACATCTCATCCTGCTTACAGGATCATGCCTCACCTATCAAATTACATTTTCATTCCAAGTGGGAAAAAGCAAGTTGTTTCAGCAAAGTCCATCTTCATCCCCTTCCCAGGCCCCCTAATCAGCCCCTGGAGTCACACACTGACTGGTGCAGATGGACACTTCAAATAGCACTAGCCAGAAAAAGTCACAAATAAATTACCGTCCTTTATTTGTCCCATTTCTTAGTATTTCTTTGGCTAACAGAAAAGAATGTTTAACATCAATGATAAGAAAGCTCTTATCGTCCTTTTGTGTTTTTACAGGAAATAAAAAACATAGAAGCAAAAATCCGTCATCAGGATTGATAGGAACCAATGGAGGAGACTTCCCAAGCCTTTGAAACTCTCCAGAAATGCCATATACTTGAACTTTTTTCTCCTCAGTCCCACCCACATGAGCCCTTGGATAGCTTTCTGGCTTTAAGAGCATTGTGTCTGCCAACACTGTGGAAGAAATCTGTCCCAGTCTTAGTACATTGGCCGCATCTTCTGTGATCCTCTGCTGAGGATAAACTCTCCTCATCATTCACCTCTCAGGAACTTTCCTGTGTCAAGAATGGACTAAGTTGTCATTACATGAGTGAGGCAGAGTTAAAATCCAGCTGTTGATGCTTCTTTCCTTCTGAGCAGTATTTATTTACTATGATTTGTGCTACAATAGCTCCTGAAAGCCCCAGTGGAGATGAGGGCTCTGGGATGATATGGGCTATACATGAGATACAGCTACACACCCTGAAAGCTTACAGCCTACAATAACAAGGCAAACAACGAAGATTTTCTTGCAGATGAAGAAACTCACACTTCGTGAAATTAAACCATCCCAGTGGGAGAAAGATTTGCTTGGGTCTGTGGATAAGATCAGCAGAAATTCACCCCCTGAGAAAATCAGTATAAAATGCAAGCTTAGAACAACATCAGTTACCATATATTTAATAATTTAAATGACATATACTTAATCAGTGCCTCATTTGACATCGGAATAGCCCATCTCTTTCAATGGTCAAATATCTTCTCTACTGGCTGGATTTCTGCCGTACTACTGGTAGAGTAATGTTCACAATGAGTTTTATCAACGATTTTTTCTGAATTCCTGTTTCTCAGGCCCTTCCATTCTGTAAAACAGCTCTTCGTGGCAGTTATCGTGAATGTACAATAGCTTCACATCGAGAATTCAGAGGTATTACATGACTGTTATTTTAACGTCATTTGTGTATTCAGTTGCACAGAATTATGAAATGTAGTTATGGGAAGGGGTTTAGAGAATTTATGTGTAAGACATTTCACAGTCATTAGCAACCACAGAAAAGCCCTGTTGGATCAACACAGGAAGGCAGAGAGAATCGCTCCTACATTTCTAGCTCTCTGGAGTGTTTCCCCATTTGTTGATTCTAGAAATTTTTTTCAAGTGAAACCTAGTTCCAGGAGCATGGGAAATGGCCCTAGATTTACATCCATACACCGCAGAGGGAAAAAAACCCCTGATCCCGCACAATAAATCATTTTCCATTTCATTTCAATATGCAATTGCATGAGAGCGTGCTGGGGAAAATGGAAATGTAATGGTATCGCAGCTGCACATGGGCACACCAGCAGGAGGACGAACCCAAGACAATAGTGAGTTCAGAAGTTCAGATCCAGCACAGGGTTATAAAAGCTGAATTACAACCTTTGCTGAACTCAAATCCTTAGAGCAAATTTCCCCCCGCCACACACACAAACGGTATCTTGTGTCCTGCAGCAGAATAACTGGGGTTCTTAGAAATTACAGGCTTGAAGGGGTATTTCTGCCCTTTCCTTGCTATTTTCAGTAACCTCTCAGAAGAATCATGAACTTGTTTTTCTTCTAATTATGGGAGTTGCAAAAGACACAGCACACCAGATTTTAAACAATTTTCCATCCTATTTTTTAGCGTAATGGAAACATCACGGCAATAGCATGATGCATTCACACATAATAGCTGTGTTTGGAGAAACAAAAAATTCCACAAAATGAGCACACTGCTCAGTGTACATAGTGCAAAAACCTGTTGGATTTTAATGCCTCAGGATGTGAAAAATCAACGTTTAACCCAAGGTGCTCATAACGTTTGAGTGGAAACACCACTCCTAACCCAAAACAGCTGCCGGGCTGGCTGGGGGAGCAGGGAGGAGAGAAGAGCTGTGCAGAACACACCGGGTCAAGCACCTCCTGCAAAACCGGGTGTCTTCACTGGCCAGCAAAGCCACCGTCTCAGAAATAGCACCTCAGCCAAGGTAAGGCTTCGTGAGGGTTTTCACACCACTAAGTGCGTTTGTGGGAAATGGAGCTCATTGCAGGCAACACCTCACCGCAATACGACCGTGTATTTTTAGCATAATGTACGTCATAGCGTCCATGAACTCCATCACAACTCAGGGGAATGAGCCAAACCCAGTATCCACTGGACCTCTCTCTCTCAGGAGATAGCCATCACGATCTGGCCAAAAGCACTGTAAGTTACATCTCATCATGAAAAAGAGATCAAACAAAAGAGCTCCTGAAATAAAGTCACTGAAACCTGCTTCCTTCAACACACCTTACAAAATCTTTTTCCTCCCAAATTTACCTTTCTTTTCTCATCTTTAAGGCATCACTAGAACTATAGCTCCCCTCTTTTAACCTATGGCCACTTCTCACTCTTTTGGTTGACCTGCCATGATCTCGTGCCATTCCAGCATCATTTCACTACAAGCAAAATTGATATAACAGTTCATACCGTGGATTCCCTTCTCTTCCTTGCCTAGATTTTCCTAAAACATTTCTATATTTACACAGTCATCTACAGCAAACTAAGAAAACTACTCGGAAAACCTATTTCTTTCCAGTAGGGAAGGAAATATCTTTTGTTACTCTTTCCGTTACATTGGCTGCTACAGTGATGGGGTTCACATAGGAGTTTGGATAGAAATATTTTGTTGCTGACTTATTGCATTGCCCGTGATTTCTACTAAGAGGACACTGGAACAAACAAAAATCATAATCTTGTCCCCCCATCTTTCTCAAACAATATCCGTGAGTAGAAAAGAACACTCATTTGTCTTTTTTAAAATGATATTTTAATTACTCATGTCATGCCTCAGCAAAATGGCTAGCCTTTTGTTAAAATGGGGCTTAATTGCGTTACGGAGCCTTCATGGGACCCTCGCACATAAAGCGCTTTTCTTCAGACTTTCAAGACCTAAATTTGCAGTTGGCTCCTGACCAGCGCACTCAAGCAGATAGGCACGTAGGTAGCGGGCAGACCCCGTGTTGATGAAGTAATCATAGTTGACTGCCTCGCCTGTGCTATTCCACAAATATGCCTGCAAACAAAAATCAGATATGCATGTTGGTTTTCATTTTGAGTTCATTCAAAAAAAAAATGCCCTTGGTATGTCAGAAAGCATGGAGACACCTTCACGGACTGTTGGCTACGCCTCGGCAAAGCTTTACAACAGTCTGTTAGACAAAAAAGAGACTGATGCAGATACCTTAATAAGCATCCCATCTGTGAGGTCATCGGGATATTTCAAACAACTTTCAGCTCTCATTAGTTTAGCGGTTTCCACAAGCATGTCCTTATCTTTTGTAACTTTTGCAGCCAAACTTCCTGGGAAAGCCTCTGAGCTGGGTGACATTCTTACCCATGGGTCAGTCTGCAGTAATGAGCCACCAATTTATGTGTCCTTTGCACTCTTGGGCGGTATATGTTTATATTAACCTTTCATGTTGTGAATTTTTTCCTTTATCCGCGTAATTCTCTGGCTTCTACCATGCAAATCTCATTATTCCTAATAGGCTGCAATTAGGATCTCCAAGCTGTTGATCACAGTCATTTGGAACAGTGAAGGGCATTTTCCAAGAATAAGTGCTTTTTCTGCTATATTAATGATGGAATGTGTAACAGAGACTATGCCTGAAAAGTAATAGTGAAGAATGGAGCTGCAGGCTAACGGGAATCCTTATCAGCTCTCTGGTTTTGTACCTTCAATTAACACAGAAGGTATAGCATAGTCTGTTGCTTCACATAAAACACTATGCACGGCGTTGCACAGAAATGAGATTTACAATTTTTCACGTCTGCTAGGCCCAAATGAGTAAAGGGGTATTTATTACAATTTCTTACAGTATTGTGCACTTGAAAGAGATAAAGCAGGTTCATCAGCACTTGCCCACATGCTAGATCTTTATCGCACTAATGAGTAACCCTTTAAAGAGGATGTTGTAACGCTATTTTCTTTTCTAAGAACTCCCAACTCGGAATTTGTTGAACTGTAACATGCTGCTTCTTAAGGTGCAAGAGGGTAATATCCACAGTCCTTCTTCAGATCTTTCTTTGGCCTCCACTGTTTTCTCCATTTTGTATCATGACATGGGGGGAAAAGGACAAATGGTGAAGCAGATGGATGCAATATGAGGAAGTAAGAAGAGATGCCAAGGAATATTTATCTGCAGGGTCTTAAAAGAGAAAACCAAAACTTTTGAATAGGATGAAAAAAAGCAAGGACAGCCCCAGGAGCAAGACAAAAGTGTGTATGCATGTGCATGGTTGGAGGGGTGTCTGCCCAAATCAAGACAAAGGGACAAATACGATTTTGGGAAGAAAGGGAAAAATGGAGGCTAAGCAGAAGACATTGCAGTATTTCAGGAGTGGGATTGTCAACAACTGGACTGAAGTTTTGGTGGGAAGGCTGAAGTAGCAGTAAAATAAGGAAGACATTACAAAAAAAACAGCCTGCATGGGAGTGGAGCAAATGGGGAGTAGATTGACAAAGGCTACCATGATCTGAAAAGCCTGAGCCTGGCCTCAACAATGGTCAAGGTTAGGAAGGGCAGAGTAGGATAGGAGAGACTGATTTCACATTTGGAGGTACAAAGCTGTTTTCTAATCACATTTTCTATTCCAGCTGTCTTCATTTTGGGCTGTTCTAAACTGAACATAAAATTTATTACCTCCATTATTAACCTTCCTTTTCCAAAGCTGTGAGTCGGCTCACTTGATGAGTACAATGGCCTTTTCAAAGCAAATAGCAAATGTTTATGGTTCAACGGCTCAATGTCCAAGTGGAGACTGGTGATGACTGGAGTTCCACAAGGGTCGGTACTGGGACCACTGTTGTTTAACATCTTTGTCAGTGACATGGACAATGGGATTGAGTGCTCCCTCAGCAAGTTTGCCAATGACACCAAGCTGTGTGGTGTGGTGGACACGCTGGAGGGAAGGGATGCCATCCAGAGGGACCTGGACAGGCTGGAGAGGTGGGCCTATGCCAACCTCATGAAGTTCAACAAGGCCAAGTGCAAGGTCCTGCAAGAGGGTCGGGGCAATCCCAAGCACAAATACAGGCTGGGCAAAGAATGGATTGAGAGCAGCCAAGAGGGGAAGGACTTGGGGGTGTTGGTTGATGAGAAGCTCAACATGAGCCAGCAATGTGTGCCTGCAGCCCAGAAAGCCAACTGTATCCTGGGCTGCATTAAAAGAAGCGTGACCAGCAGGTCGAGGGAGGTGATTCTCCCCCTCTACTCTGCTCTTGGACAGAAGTACAGACATCTAGAAGGAGAGAAAATTTAGCTCAAACTTTCTAATCAGGTCTTGGTCTCTTGTCTTCAAAAGGCTTCATAGAAAGCCCCTTCATAGGACTTGCAGTAAAAGCAGGGGGTAATGTCTCAGGCAGTTAAGACAGCAATATCTCTTTTGTTTGTTTGAGCTGATACATCTCAGACTGATGATTCACAGCATCATGGTAACTGTTCTGCAGAGTCAGATTAAACAATACAATTTAGTGTTTTCAGCAACAATTTGATGGCAGGTTGTCAATAAACAGTCCACTCATCCCAGTTATTTGGGGAGCAACTAATCTGTAAGACATCCTTTCTCTCTGTTTCCTGGAAGCTCCTGGAGATGCAATAAAGGCAGCTTTGCTTCCAGGAGCCTGGCATAGCCTCGCACGCTGCCAGCTGTCTCCATCTGCAAGGGCACACAAACGCTGCGTGGTTTTAACTCCACAAAGCATTGACCCCAAGATGCAGATATGTACTTAGTGGTACAAAGACTCACACAACTGTAAAAAAAAAAAGTAAAGCAAGTAAGATTATCAGCAAGAACAACAACTGCTGTCAGAAATCTGACTTTATGCTCTGTAAGATTTTTAAAAAAGCATTATTTATGGGTAATTATTAGTCCTCTCATGCCATTCCTAGATTAATTACTCTATTGTAGGGTTTGGGGGGGGGGCAGACATAGCCTAGATCTCAACATGGTAGCTTAAACATGGGTGTTTAGAGCCACCTGAGATCTCCTGGATCTCCTTGCCCCTAGATGCCACACAGAAGATCACGTGTCTCCTGTAGATCCCGTGTCATGTTTATCCATCTTACACAGATGTCTCACATCCATACATATGAGAAATTAGTCATTCAAGAGTCAACTAGCAAAGTCCCAGAGCATCTAACAGCCAAAAAGTCTGCAAGGCAATACCCCACTGTCCCGGAGGCCTGTTCGCACTCAGGCAATGAAAGTCATCACGACATGAAGAGACGTCTCCTTCAGCAGGCGCTGCTCCAGCTCTGTCAGCAAGCAACAAGAGAGTGGAGAGAACGCTCCAAACAATTTGGTCACCGTGAGCCATGAGTTTGCAAACAGGGATCTGTGCGCAGTGCACAGTGGTGGAGAATCTGCCAGGCACACCTCTTCCCAGGAAGCCCGTGCAGCATAGCAGAGGGTAACAGCGCGATCATGACCTGTCATTTCTGGCTAGCTGACCTACCGCCACCATAACTTGCTAGCCCGCACAGACCTAATGGAAACTTAGTGCACGCTAAAATGCCAGCATGCAAACAAGACATATAGCCATCAGATCATCATCAGACCAATTTTAATCTTAATCTTTCAGGGATAAACAATCCCTTCTGCTGAGGGCTCCAGATGGGATAAAAAGAATGCAAATAGCAGTCTAATCAGTGTGACAGAAAGGGAAGACGTGGGAGCAGAGCTTTTTTTTTTCTACTATTTGAAACTCAGCCAATGAGTCATTTAATCTGCAGCAACATGTATAGTACCAGTAGCTTGTAAATTAGGTTATTACTATAAATTTTAAAACTTTTTTTTTTAAGATGTAAAGTTGCAGATAGTTTCCTGTAGGCAGGTGGAACACCACCTCTGGCAACGTCCAAATTGTCTGAAAGAATTAAGCATCAAATTTCTTTCAGCAACCTGTATAAGTACTTGGCCAATTTCAGTAGATACAATCTCACTAATAATATTTCTTGCACTTTCTTTCATGCTGTTTTTGGTTGGATCTTTTTAAGGTTTTGTTTTGGAAATCAACCGAAATAGAAGGAGAGGTTTTAAAAATTAGATTCCCTCTTTTTTCCAAATATTTACTTTTCTCTCCATATCTGACTAAGCTTGTATTGCAATAACTAAGCTGGAAAGGTGCTTCACGCTTAATCAGTAGGTGCTGATGTTTTTTCCCCCTGCTCTCTAAAGAAATTCTCCATAAAGGGAGATAGCAGGGAGAAAAACCACAGAGAGGTAGGCTGCAGAAAAGCAACTATGTAAGCTTCACTCCTTCAGCCTGTATCATCCATTTACCTTTAGTAGTCTGGGAACAGATACTTAAAATAAACCAAAATAAGGAACTCAAGAAGTGCATGCGGGTGCTCATCCTGCCTGGGCTGAAGCAGTCTCCACCACACGCAGACAGGCTTTGGCACCCAGGTGAGAAAAGGGACAAGGACATAAGGAACTTCAACCTGTTCCGATTAGATTAGTGAGAGTGAAATACTGCCCATGGTTCCCAGGGACAAAGTGCCAAACTGTTTGTCCATGCACTTGTGTGCAGGTCCTGGGCTGTGCCGGAGGGTCAGGGGCTCGATGGTGGGATGGGGAGAGGGCAGTGCTCCTCTGCACGCAGGGTGGGCTTGCTCGCTGCTCACTTTCAGAGAGGTGGGTCAGGAAAGTTTATCCTCAAAATCAATATGAGCCATGGATTTTCCCTCAGCTCACCTGACTAGTATTTCACTTCCAAAGGCCTGTTTGTGAAGCTGTCTCTACGGGATTTGGTAGTATTTTTGATGTAGATGACTTTAACTGAGATCTTGGCATAGCAGCCATAGTCTAAGAGCACAATTTAAATCTGTCCGAAAGTGCTGGAGAGGCTCCTGCTGGGCTCAGTGCACTTCAGATTAGGTATAATGAAACGTCTGTTGCCTATATTTTACAAACCATGGTCGCAAAGTGCCAACAGAGACAGGTTGCCCTCACACAGGACCAACATGAGAGCAGTAGAAGATCCTAATGTAAAAAGTACTTACAGACTTGTGTAAATATTCTCTCTTTCCAGATTAATTTAAAAGCCCATTTGGAGAAAGTTCAAGGGTTGCCAGCAGCTTCTACCATTATCCTACATTTCTACAGATTCAAATGATAAATTGGTATCTCTTACCTTAAATAAAATTGAATAAAGTTTTGTTCAAAAGAGTAAAACATTTATAAAATAAATTGAACTGTAGCTCTTTCATGATCTTTCACAACTGTTTAAATCACCCCAGTCCTCTCCACTCCCACGCAGCAGATATCCCACTTACACATTTGTTCCTGCACTCGCTGCACTGATTTTATTGAGGTGATTCCATTTCTGCTGCGGTTGGAATTGCTGTGGTGGCTTTACTGTGAGGTTCACTGAGGATGACGCAAGGAGAAAAAAAAAAAAAGGAGGCAAAGTGTGAATTAGACTCTGCGTCTGCAAATATTTCTGTACAGAGAGCTGCATGCACAGAAGTGATCTCTCTGAAGTCAATGAGACGAAACACCAATAGGATATAGGTAAGTGCCTACAGTAAGGTACGTAACTAAGCTTCCACAGCCAACAAATAAGTTTTATATAACTGGGAAGGTAAGAGTGCGGACAGACCCTGGAGGCAGCTAATGATAGGACACACTCTTCAGAGTTTCTTGCTGCAAGCACAGTCCAACGATAGCTAACGCTATGGCTGAACACCCTGTAGGATTGAGAAGATGGATTCAGTGCTGTCTGGGGAACAGCTGCCCTTAGAAAGACCCCATGAGAGGTCTGTCCTGAAGAAAGGCAGCACTCTGCTAAACCAGTTTTAAACTAATTCACATGAAGTCGCACAAAGTCCCTCTGCAACAGTGACCCTGTTTCAGGACCATCTCAAGCTCAATTTCTATGTAAAATCATAGAATCGTAGAATGCTTTGGGCTGGAAAGGACCTTAGGGAGCATCTAGTTCCACCCCTCTGCCATGGGCAGGGACACCTCCCGCTAGCCCAGGTTGCTCAAAGACCCATCCAGCCTGGCCCTGGACACCTCCAGGGATGGCACGTTCAGTGAGCTCGCTGCCAATTGAGATTATTTATAGAGAACATGATGTTTGATTTCAAACCTCACAGGTTCAAGAAAGAGAGGGCAGGCATGTGGCAAGAAACAGCATTTGGCTGTGAATAGACATCCCCGAGTGATGCAGGGGTGTTGGGACAAGATGTTGCTGCCCTCCCTTGTCTGGGCTGCCACCTCCTGGCTTCTGAGAGCCCTCCTGTCCCTTTCTGTCCCCATGAGCTCAACCAGTGTCAAGAAAACCAAGTAATTTCAACTGAAAGAGTCCTAGGAGGCAGATGGGAGGACATTTTGCAGGAGGTGGGGGCTGCAGGACCCACTGCGGTGCAGGTAGCCCACAAGCCACATGCAGGGACACCTCACCACAGTGAGCCTCGCTCCTGAAGACCCTTGAAACCTTGCCGCTGTCAGGCTCTTTATCCAAAACTTTGCTTTAAAAATAGGTATTTGGAAGTCTAAAGAATACTTTAAAGTATTTTGGAAAGTGTTACTTTCCTGGCAGGGTCACATGGAGGCCAGGACAGGTTGCGTACACCTCAAGGTCACAGAGCAGCAAGCCCAGAGCACCCTGGGCTCAGGAGCTGCCAAAGGGAAGGAGCTGCTGGCAGGTTTTGACAGGCTCCCTCCAACGGAGATTTTTAATAAGCACAAAACACCACAGCAACAGAAATGTAACGTGCTAACCTGGGCTAAGCTTGAGAATGAGCTTTCCGAGGAGACCTTGCTGTCAGTGTTCAGAGAGGCACAGCCTGTGCCGTATCCCAATCTATCCGACCTGGCAGATGCTGACCCTCTCGGCTCAGGGTTTGTCCCGTCACATTAAAAATCATTTAAAAAAAGGCCACGTGAGTTACTGCTAGTGATTCTTAGAGGCGATGAGAGTGCACCTATGAAACAGGCACACATTGCACGGGACCTGCCAACTGCACTGCGTTACACAGATTTGCCTGCCGAGAAAAAATAAGGGTGTTTCCAGCAACAGTAATATTATTGCTAATGTCAGAGATGAGTAAAATCCCAGTTACAATGGTGTATAGAGGTTTTGCTATTTGTGTGTTCAGGAAAGATTCATTCGGTCTGAGACAGGCAGGGAAGGGCCAACGAGATGGTAGAAGAATGGGAATTCAGGGTGCAAGAGGAAACTGAAGGAATTTATCCCGACAACAGAAAAACGGAGATATTATGTTGCTGCTATTAATACCCAGGGGCAAGCACCATGGCAGGAGGAGATGCAGACAAGCTGGCTATCAGAAGGAGAGTGCTCCGGAGCAGCATGCTTGTAGGAGCAGTAAAGGCAAACAACCTAAGAATGAACCTTATTTTCAGATTATTACAGGCTTTAAATTAAATGTTTGGGATTTTTTTTTTTTGGTGTAGAATTGCAGCACTGTGGCACTACGTCAGCAGCATTCCTCAGCTCTGCCGTGCTGTCTTCTGTGTATCGCACGTTATCAAAATGAAAAATCCTCTAACTTCTGCTAATGTGATTAGCCAAGGTGACTGGTGCAGTAGGGACAGGCAAGGGATGAGAAATTTTCATTCATCAAGTTGCAAATTACTGACCTATAGTCTCTTACACTGAAAGGAGAATGCTGTAACATGTTGTATTAATATAGCTCTGTGTTTCTTAACCCATCAGGGAGAACAGCACTGCTTTCTGCTGTACACATTTAAGATTTTTCATTGTTAAAATAATTTAAAATATTAATTAATCCGTATCAGTAAATTTAGAGAAGGGTAAAATGAATTACATGGGAAGCCTGTACTCATGGTCCATCCATCAAAAAGCAAAAGAGTAATTTTCTGGAAGTAGTAAATAAACTGATAGGAAAAGTGTTTTCTAAATATATGTTCAAATCTGCTCATAACCCAAATGCCTTTGCAAGAAGTGTGCAAAGGTGATTAGCACAGTAACAGCGACCAAGAGGTGACAACTACTGTGTTGTTCCTATGATCACACTGCAAAATAGAGACAAAGATTGGGACATACCGAGACAGGACAGCAGCCCTGATGGGATCTGTCTTGGTGGGACTGATAAAAACAAAACTGCCAACGCAAGAATGAAAAAAAAACATGAGTTGGACCAGAGTCACAATAATGATTTGAATTTTATGATACTTTTATACACATAACAGAAGTTAGAAAATGCATTTGTCTCCTGGTTTGACAGCCTAGGTTTTTCCTGAAACCAGAGGAAAACTTACTAGAAGCGAAGGGAAGGGAAGGGAAGAAACTAGCATTCACATGTCATCAGGATGTAAGATAAGTGTCATGGGACTCTGGGACAAAACTAAATGATGGCAATGCTGCACTGGCTGAAATAAAAAAAAAATGCTCACATGTCCACTATTCCAAAAGAAATTAAGATAAACAGCTTTCTCAAAACAGCTCTGTTTTTCTAAGGTAAGTTTGCTGAGAGATCTCTTTGATTTATAAAACACTTCTTTTGTTGCAAAATCCCATCTATAAACAAACAAATTTATTGCAACTTAAGCTGCAATCGTTCCAATTAACTTCACTGTAATCTGGTACATCAGTTTATTATAATAAGCAAACACGGATTTCTTCTCATGAGAACAAAGTAACGGATATGAGGAATGAAGACCTTTGTTTCTAAGGCTGTAATCTGTTCTGATGTAGTGAAAACAAACAACAACAAGAACGAGAACAATGATTTTCGTGCTGGCCTAAAACAAGCGCTGGCATTCTTCTCACTGAGAAAATCCCCCATTACCAGATCTTGTCCAGTATCAGTTTAATAGCCTCTGCACCGCTCGCTGTGATGGTGAGGGTGCTGCTTTCCAACCCGCATCGTCCAGGCAGACGGTGTGGAAAGTTTAGTTTCACAATTTTCCCTTGTTGTTTAACCAGGTTAAGTAGATTTCATTTTCGCCAAATACTTTACACGGAATAAATCATTTGAGAGCCCAGACAGTTATGCTGAAAGAATTAATTTCTGCGTGACAACATCTGTCATCACTTTTCCATTGAATCAAAAACAGATCTCAAAGACAGCTACAGTTGAATAAGTTAGTTTCTTATTTACAAAGCAGAAAGTAACTGTGCTTCTTAAAAACTTCAAATATTTTCTTTGATGGCCAATGTTAGAAGGAAATATATCAGTTTAAGAATGAACAAGAAGATAGTCTGAAATGCCTTGCTGTGCTTTGCTAGGTATTTTTTCCCATGTGACAAAGCAAGCTTTCATCTTATTTTCTGTCTTGTGGGTCTAGATCAGACAATGTGGGTGACACAGATGACACAACTGTGGGTCTGCGTCTCTTGGCTCTGCTCTTACCAGAGGGGTGTGGGGACGACAGCTAGGTTCTTCCTCTCCTACAACAAGAACGTCACCTTATCTTACCCATAGATTCCTTCTTAACCTCTTGACACAACCCCTGCATTCAAAAGAGGCATGCCCTGAGCAGACAAAAATTGGAGGAAAAGAGTGAGCAGTGACCATGCAAAAGCCCAGAGAGAGAAAAATAGGGAGGGTCTCATAGGCTGATGTCTTTGCAGGAACAAAACAGCATATCAGTAAATCTCTTCTGCAATGATCCAGCAAGTACCAAAATCCCCCTTTTTGGAGTGGGAGCACTTAGATCTGGAGGTGACCAACTAGCACACATGCCAATAATGACTAGCTGCAAAAATCCTACTCTGTTCAAAACTTACTTGATGTTATAAGTATCCAGGACTTGCTCAAATAAATCCCCCAAACAAGAGGGAAACAGGCTCCCCCACCTGTCTCAAATCCTGAAGAAAAAGGAGAGGCTGAATTCTTCTCCCTAGGAGACGACACTGAAAACCCAAAAACTGAGAAAAACCCAAACTAGACACTGACAAAGTGTCATCCATGAAACTCCAGCACCCCATAGCAGCGAGGCACACTCTTGATACACAGGCAAATTAATATGTTGCTTAACACCAATGAGATTTGACAGGTATGTTTACCTACAGGCTCAAGAGATCAAATGATGAAGAGCATTGAAGTTGTAAGTTTAATGCTGAGAGGGTTGAGTTGTGCAAATTTCACAACTATCTCAGGTTTCACATCCCTTCTAAACCTGTTCTTGAGCCTTTTCAAAGTGCCTCTGAACATTCCCGCTGCTCACAGAGGTATCCAGTCCTCTTTCCAGTCTTGCTGGCTCCTGAGCCTAGTTGCTATTTTTCAGCAATGAGTCCCAAGCTCCAGCTGTACGTTACATAAAATGCATTTCCTTTGATCTATTTGGAATTTGCTCATATTTTGTCTTTCACTGTCCCCTTGCTCCTGTGTTGTGAGAAAGGCAATAAAAGTAACAAATGTAACCGCTCTAAACACTTTACTATGTTCGATTTTAGACATCTCCTTTTGCTTATGCCCTCCCAGATGAAAAGCTCCAATCTTTCCACTCTCTCTCGAAGCTTGGATTCATTGGAGGGGGCAGGAGCAGCCTCTTTTTCCTCTTTCTGTGCTAGGAGGGGAAACTGGGAAAGCTTTGCTGCCTCTGCAGTCAGAAAGGGAGTGACACATCACGCCTGGTGAGGAGTATCTAAAGACACAGAGATCAAACTGCTGGACCAAGCATGTTCCAAAGCAAGGGTTTTATTCATGCATCTGCCTGAGGCATCATTAGAAAATCACTCGCTTGTAGACTTCATGATTCTCAGGTTGAGGAAGGCAATGAGTAAAGGAGACTATCAGGTGCTTTCCTGGGTGACTCTGTCTCTGTGCTGTCAGTCACTAATAAAAGCAGCTCCCACCTCAGATGTCAGTGGATGAAACATGAGTAATTCATTTAGTCACCTTAAGACACTTCTAAATCCAACGTTGCCTTCTTTCCTTTCAAGTTCAAAACTTCACTCCTCTTCTAAAGCATCGCTGACGGCAAATGTTGCAGAGTTGTGCAAATCATTGCCTTTCAAACACATTTCTTGAGTCATTGCTACATTTCAAAGTTACTATTTCAAATCTGTCTCAGAAATGTGTTTCCCAAAAAGAATAGTGATTACACCGCAATGCTGGGCTAAGGAGAATACAGGCTTTGTTCTGGTGAAAGCAGAGACTCAGATTTCAAGTGTCATTGGTTTTTAACATTTTTCATGGCAAAATCCCATTTCCCATATTATAGATATGGAATTACTGAAGATCTGAAAACTACCATAAATGGGTTGTTCTACATGGTATAAAACTTACTGCAGGTGAGAGCCCTCATTTCAAAAATCTCAGCAGGAAAGCAGACCCAAGTGTCTCGTTCGTGCAATGCACACAATTTTTTAAAAGTCACAAATCACAAAAGCTGAAATACTTAGATTCTCCACAGCTCAGGCTATTGTAACTTTCCTCACAGAGATGCTTCCTCCCTTTGAGCAACGTCAGTGACTTAGGGAGGTCTCATAAATTGTTTTATAATGTAAAAAACAAAAGCTTCCATCTGAAACTAGAAACAATTCAGCTATTTCTGAGGTTGTAATAAGGGAAATGGGCAGAAAAAGAGAGTTTTCTCGTAAAGACATGCAGATGAGCTGAACGCTTCTGGATCTGAATCCCCACTGACTTTACAACAGCTAGTGATCCAAAAGACAGAGAGTAGGACTTCAGGCAGCAAATCTCTCTCTAATAGCTGTAGATGAGTTTGTTGCTGCCCCAGCAAGAAGTTGCATCAACTGTAAAAAATGAGTTGGGATTGACTAGTCTGAGGCCATGAGGAAAAACAACTGTGCCGACTGCAACAGGCTTTGGATGAACAACCTGCTTTGCAAACCCAAGCTGATGGCCCATCCTCAGGCCAGTCCCTTCCGGCACTGGCTGCTCCAGCAGCTCTGGTGTGGCCCCACACACACCACCAGTAAGGGGTGGGGACGGAGGAGACCTGCCATCCTCAGCCCTCTGAGGATCCCTCTGAAGGCCTGATGCTGCCCCTGGGAAAAGCCAAGTCTAAAGACTGACTGACAGTCAGAGACTTCTCCTTGGAGATGACAAGAAGGAAAAGAAATATCAGTAATGTTACAGTTCTATAGATTAAAAAGAGATTATAAATAGAAGCTGAAAAGGCTGTCACATAAACAATAAAATTGGCAAAATATCACTTCGGTTTTGCTCAGTATTGTTTTTTGATCAAAACCTTGCACGCTATTAGTGCTCGCTCTCCAGCACAGCATGAAAGAGAAGAACATGACACATCAGGAAAGAAGGAGTGCTGAAGAATGATTGATGTAGGAATGCCTTATAGCGCTTCAGTGGAAAGCAGAACTGAAAAACAACATATATGCACAAAAAGTAGGGGCAGTATTAAGCCCCGTGGGGCTCCATAATCATAAACTAACCAGAAGACAAATTCATTGAGAGACTGCTGTGGAAGACAGGAGAAATATGCTCTGATAGGTCTTTTATAAGATTTAAGACGTAAGTACCCACAAAAGCACTGCCTTACTCCTGGAAACTAGCAAAACCAGCTCTCCTCATCTACTTATTAAAGGAAAGCATCCAAGAGAAATGTGGACAAATATTTTGCGGAACTGCTGCCTACTTCTTTTAAATAATTACTGCATTAAGAGAAGTTGGAACAGCCTCGGAGATCAACACATAGTTCAGATTTCATGAATAGCTGAGCATGAAAAGCCAGGAAGGAGAACAGTCCAGAAAGGCTGTAGGTGGTCAAGCACATCTGCTAAGACACTTGAATGGGATCAGACTGTGAAAAACCATCATAAAAACAAAGTGAGAGACCAGCACTGCAATGGCAACAGGACGCAGAGTCTTCCCCTTCTGCACCATTTTCTGATAAAAATATCCCAACTCCTAGAGAAAGACAGCTGTGAATCTGTCCTGGAGCCAGGCACTGGAACCGAAGTGACATAAAGAGAATGGGCTGCTGGGTTTTATTCCATTTCACACCTTCTAAGCACGTATTTTATAACAAAGAGCAAATAGACTTAGTAGGCAAGTGCCATTTCCAGTTGGTTTCACTGCATGAAATTGTTTCAATAACCATAAGCACAAAGAATATAAAGGGCAGCTAATATTTCAATAATATTAGCAATCTTTCCTTATTCAGTCCTCGTATGACTCAAAAGGAAAATGAATGTATCAAATTGAGCATGCGACTGATGCTCATTTTTGTCACTTTTCCTCTAGTAATCTTGTACCATTTACTATGTTTGAGGTTTACAACTTAGATAAAAACAGGACAGCATCCTGAAACAGATTTATAAATGTCAAAATATAAGCAAATTTGCTTCTGCACTATCAGACTACCTACCTTATTAGCGACTACTCTTATTACATAAGAACTACGTGCTGTGCACTTATAAACCACATTATCAGCTTCATTTAACTTCAATCAAATTCATGCCCTAACAAGTATGTATCGAGATAATACGAATGACATCACATATTTTGCCATAAGGTGTTTTACAATTCATACCTGGCTAGACAGTGTTTATTCCTCAAACTCTTCTGTAATTACAGATATTGCTTAAGCATCTCGTGTGTGTGCTAGTGCTCTGAAACACGCCGTGTAAACACACCTTGGAAAACTGACTTACCACCTGTGGGGGAGATGATATCACACTTCCTTGGTGGTATTACCAGAAACCCTCAGTTCACAATTGTTTGTAACAGTAGATATGGGAAACACATGCTGCATGTAGCTAGAAGAAAAAAAATGACACATCTCATTTTTTAATCATTTCTACTTTCCACAGCATAGCCAAAGTTTTTTGTGTTGTGTTTTTTTAGTGTAACGCTCTTCACCAATGATTCTTGTCTTCGTTCTCACCCACAATCTCTTCGAGCTGGTGTTCTCATCGCAGCGTATGCCTCTCATGCTAGATGACCTGGGTTTTGTCGTAGAAGATAGTTTCAGTGAAAATTAAGGAACTGGCCACATTTACTGTGGAAAAACTGGTCTACTGTCAACACATAGGTTTAGCCTGAATCCTCCTGTCTTCTCTGAAGAAGGTCCAAGTCAAAAGAAATGTTACTGGGTGTGCTAAGCCAGAGCAGATTTGTGGAGATTGAATACTGGGATACAGAAATGCCTTATAACTTCCACCAAACCCCACAGCAATCCCACGTTCCATGTGGCTAATTAGGGAAGTGCCTGATAATTGCGTGCAGTGAATAAACCAGTTCTCTACATCAGCTATGAGCAGAGAAATGTATCGTGGTCTCGGGGAACGGTACTTGTATCAGCTTCAGCCAGGAAATGAATCCTAGTGGGAACTGGTGCCTGTGTTAGGGTCTTGCATGTCTGTCCCCTTTCTGTTTTCTGTATAAAACAGAGCAGGTAGTTTAAATGACAAAAGATATGTCATTGAAATGTCTTAGTTCCAAAGTCACCAGAGATAGCTTCTGGAGAGATGACATGGACAGTTATTGAAGGAAAGAAACGAAAGATAACTTTAATAAAGATGCTCCTACCTGCGTACTCTACCCAAACACTCATACACTGCTGTATTTTTTCTGAGCATCAAAACAGACTAGCTGGGAGATGGGAAATCAAGAATAACGAAAGTGTTTTCTAAGCAGATCACAAAAATAGCTCCTGCTAAAGTAGAAATAGATACTCCTGGAGACACCTAAGCCCCTGTGTCATTCCCATGGGAACAAGAAATACTCTTAATTATCACAACACTCTTACATTAATAAACTAATAAAAGTAATGAAATTCAAAGCTAGATACACATCCACGTATTTAACGATTATAAGTTCTTCATGCTACATTTGTTCAACCTTTTTCATTACTTCACAAGGTCTTGCTGCAGGACATATAATATTAAAAAGGAATTGCTTCACGCTCTGAAAAGAGAGCCACGAGATAAACCATTTATCTTATAAAAAAAAAAAACAAACAAACAAACCAAAAAAACTTCTTCTTCTGCTCACTTGTGCTCTTTTGGATATTCTGGCAAGTTTTAGGCTTTAAGAATAACACAGAGCAATAGCACGGTGCCTGGAAAAAAATTTAATAAGAATCACCATACATCTAGGAACTATAATCTACAAGGAGGCTGGGGCGCTCCATCTAGAGAAGACTGAGGGGAGACACCGTGTCAGATTTCAAATATATAAAAGGCTGCAGATGGAAGAACCTATTCTCTGGGTCCCTGATGGATAAAAAGTTATGTGTCTGAACAGCAAGAAGGAAACCTGAAGCGTGACATTTGGGAAAGGGCAACAAAGCCCCAGACATACCATGAAAGGACAAAGTGGGATCTCCATTGGGAAGGGTTTTCAGGAGAGCTCAGACACACATCTGCTGGAAGCATTACAAGCATGTTTGATCTGGGTTTGGCAGCAGCAGGGTGGGCTGTGTTATCCCTGGAGATCTCCCCCAGTCTTCCACGACTGAAGCTCTGTACTTCCCCTCTGCAATTCCCAGCTGTAGTTTTCAGCTGCTTGACCTCCCAGCCTGCTCCACTTGTGTGTGGGGACACGAAGCCAAGAACAAGGGGTTGCAGTGGGGAGCTGGGTGTCCTCTGGATGCTCACACACACATTGCTGGTACTGTGAGCGGCACATCTGCAGCCGAGGCTGTGGCTCCAGATCTCTGCACATGAGCCATGTGTGTGTTTCTTCTCCCATGAGTCAGGGCAAGACCATGTCCACAGCAGAGCTGGAGTCGTTTGTCCCAGGTGACACCCAACAGATGTAATACAAGATGCACTCCCTAACTCCATGTGGAGCTGACTATTTTTTTTCACAAGTATTCTTCTGCCACATTTGGTGTTTTAAACCTGTGTTTTGTTGCCAGATTTGCCAAAGGAGTTTATAAGAGGTGCCAGGAAAATGTTTCAGGTAGGCTGCGCCAGTGTCATCAGTCAGCTTCATCACTTGGCATGAAGATGGGAGTGTGGTGAAGTGGGTTCATGTATTTATTTCTTCTCATATAGAAGATTGGGTTTTTTCCTCACATTTTCTTAGTAAAATGGAAAATATCTGTCAAAAGCTATCAGTGGGAACACTTAGCAAGAGTCTGCTTGAATGTAAAAAGATAACAAGTAATGCCAAGCAAAAGTATAAAAAAAAGAAAATGAGTCTGAAGATAAAGCACACGAACAGAAGTAATTAAGTTTGATTTTACTGCCAAGCAAGTAAAAAATGTCAGGGATGGCCTCTGGAAAGTCCCTAATCATGTTGTTTCAGTATTTTCCTCTCTAAAATGGAATTTTAATAACTACCCACCTCACAAGTGAGCTGTACTGCTATGCTTAGGAGTCATTGCGAAAGGGTCTGCGATTACCTCATGAAAAAATGTTATTCTCGTTATTATCACTATGATCTGTGTACATTTATGCAAATACATCTGTGTCCCCAGGTGATCTATTTCAGATGCTGGCTGGAATTTAGAGGTAAATAACTACTTACACTTAGATTGTTCCTCCATGGCTTAGTACAATTGATTGACAGAGATACTTATTCCAGATTACAAACTGTTTTGCTGTATAATCATCTGGACAGTTGCCTAGATCTTCAACCAAGAGCAAATAGTGAAGAGCCCACTCAAAACTCACCCTGTAATAGGTAACAAGGATGCTGTAGAGCAAGGTATGTCAAGGAGGGGTATGTTAACATCACAGTAAACAACCCACTTTAAAATGCCCGATGTGGGCTCAGCAAACAGAATCTACAGATTTACCTGCTGAAATAATAATTTCAGCTGACCTTGATGGAAGAGTAAGAACCACGCACCATACAGAACAATTCAGGCTACACCTCGATAACTCCACAAGGCAAGCATACTTGGAATATAGATCTGAAATACCTGAGCTACGTAAAACTGCTACAAGCTCACTCTGTCAGTTCCCATTAGTCCAGAACACTCTGAAGAGATACGATGACCTAGGCAGAGTTTATGCAAGACTAGGTAGGATTGTTTTCAAACTGCTCTTACGGGTATCATAGCTCCTTACACATCTGGCACAAAGCAGATGTGTCAGATTCCATTTGTCCTGCCAAATGATCTGGTAGCACACTGAGGTCCTACAGCTCTGTGCACTGGGAGACGACTGGCCAGAGGTGTGTGTGTGCTGCACCACTTCTTTGGCTTCCAAGAAACAATAGCTTAAAGGAGAGTTAAATGAAGAGGTTGTAGCTGTTCTCATTACCAGAAAGGAGGAATGCTCATCAATGTGACCATTAAAAATCACAGTAAATTCATCTGACAAGGCTGTCAGCTAACAGGATTCAAAGAGCACTCGGATACGAGTGGCATTACCAGGACTAAGAAGAGTAAACTCTAGACCCATGCAAGAGAAGAGGTGTATGGGCTTGCACAGAGCAGGCTGCCTTCCACCTGCACTGCTTGGTAAAAGTGCATTGAAGTGCCTAAACGTACTCCAGGGCCACCACCGACCCTGCTCTGCAAAGCCATGTCTGGCCACAACAATCCTGAAATGGGCCACAGTCAAACTCATTCACTGCCATCAAAACATGTAAAACCATGTACATGCCAATGACAGCAGAGATGCATCTTTCTAACTTGCCAAAACCTCTAGCGGGTAGCCTTTTTCAGTGCTCTGCTGTCTCGGTACAAAGTTTTTCCTAGTGTTTAAATCTTGTGTAATGCCATTAGAGATAGAAAAAAGCCTGAGCCCTCATCGCTTTTTGTAACATACATCTAAATACTGAAGTCTTTATCAGCCTAAGCAAGTCAAAGAGTTTCCATCTCTTAAATGTGTTTCCTGTACTCGCAGGCTGCCAAAGCCTTCCTTTCTAATTTCAATCAGTGTGGAAATACCAACTTGTACCAAATGGCCCCTCATCTCTCTTGATTGGAATAACTTACAGAAAGGTGTGCTGTTAAGAAAAGGGGATAATTTAGCAAAGGTTGAGTTTATAATAATTTTCCAAAACTTTTATCAGCATTTTAAGAAATTTGCCATGCAAAAATGCTTGATATAAGATTGGCACCATCACTTTTTCCACTATAAAGGCGCTATAAAGAGTGAAGCTGCTCGTGCACTCAAACTGTTGGTTAATCACACCTCCTGAGACGATCTGGATCTCCCTCCTCTCTCACACCTGGCCTATGCACTCTTTCAGGAAGCGACTTCCCACTCCACCTCAACAGCCGAAGTGCCATGCAGGCAGAGCTCTGCCCGCTACGGAAACAGCAGCAGCAAATACCACTGCAGCAGATGTTACCACTAACGTATTTCACACGTGCACTGCTTCCGACTCAGCGTCCATTTCTGTGATGCTCATCCAGCTGAAGGTCCCAGTAGCTGGTTTGTCCTCCTGATCTAACGCCAGGTTTCCTATCTGTGAATTCAACATCTTCAGCAAACAGAAGATGTACCTGATGCTCCAGCAACCACTGCTTTATGCCATGAGTGTTGTACATGCTGAGTAACAGACAGATATCATGAATTCATCTCAATGACTCTATGTTCATCAAAACCCCTCTTACCTTCCCTAGGACTTTCTCTTGCATTACAAGTGCCATGTGAGCTTCATGCTTCTTTAGAGCTTCTTCATACCTGCCTCCTTGCTGTTCTCTTTTGATAACGTAACCCAGGATTACTTTGCTTTAATAAAGGAAAAGGAAAATATTTTACTGTGCTTGTCACCTGCTCTTTCACAGCCTGTATGCTGGTGGGCTTTCCTGCCCAGGGGAAAGGGAAAGGTCAAGGCACAGAAATACCCAAGTCTTCTTCAGCTTTCGCTCCAGGATACAGTTTATTATCTAAACATCAAATTCATAAAGTAACACAAAGAAAAGCTATTCCCTCATCCAAAGCCAGCTGCAGGGGCTCCCAGCTTTTCAAGCCAGAAAAAGGGCACACATCTTCATCTAAACCCCTGACGAATCCAGTGACAAGCAGGCAGCCTGTAACCCTTTCCTGGCTGTTTAACCCTGTCACACCGGAGTTTGCTGTTGTGAATGTTTTATTCCAGGGCTGGAGCAGACAGTTTTACACTCTTTCAGGTTTTTGAGCACACAGCACTCTAAGGGTTTGTTTTGTGCATCAGTACTTACACCAAGATTAGATAATTTTGCTAAATTTATTTAAAAATCAGGCTGTGGACTGCTATATGCAATTTTTTTTTCTTTTTTTTTTTTAAAAACAAAATAGAAACCTTTCTTCATCAGAAGAAGCATGTACATACACTTTAGCTTTCAGAAATATCCTGACCACAGAACGACCAACCTTGTGTTGAAGAGTTCACGATCTCCGAGAAGCTGCTACCAGACGTGAGTTTTCTGCACTCAGCCACAGCATGAAGACAAATGGGGAAGAACAACAATGAAAATACGCAAAAGTGTTATTGGTGTTATAAGTGTTATTGTATTTTGGATGCTCAGAATTGAAAAACGTGATGGGAAACAGTAAACTAACATGGAAAAGAAGAGTTTTTAAAATAAAACCAATTCCTCAAAAGGGCAGATAAGCTGGAGCAGTGCAAACAGGAAGCAAGAAATAACAGAGCAGAGAGGAAAAAAGAAAGTGGATTTATTTTCAAGGTTGCTTCAGATAAGTGCCTTTCACAAGCAGACCGTGATTGCCTACTGTACTGTGGGCTTGTGAAAATGGAAGCAAACATTGGCTTGCTTGACTTAAAAACAGGAGTAAAAACTCAGTGTCTCAATCCCTATCCTGCAAGTTTAAACATCATTTTCCTGGGTGCTGGCTGTACAAGGTCTATCTTAACAAACCAGAGGACAGTGGATCCACAGACTATTATCACTCCCAATTTTGTGGTGAAGCTGAGGCACAGAAAAGATTATATATGTTTATGTCCAGAAACATGAACTTACACAGCACTCTTGTAACAATAGGTGCATCTTGTCTTCTGTTATTTTAGCAATCGTTTATGATGGCCTCGTTTGTAAGAGCAGCACTTGACTCTGCCTTGTCCCACTGTCTCTGAGGGAAGTGTGAGTAGCAAAGTCTGTCCCTTAAGTCCCATAAAACTGCACTTAACTCATGTTGTGCTCACTTCCCTGGCGATAAGAGGTGGTGCCGAGAATGAACAGCATCCTTTCCCTTTCCTGGAACGTTCAAATGAAATGTCTAATGAATTCCTTTGGTGCAGCCTTTGACACTGAGTTAAGACACATACCAGAAATAAAACCACTCAAGTTTCAGACCTCAAGGTTAGTTTACTTGCCTGGCAGATAAAACGACTTCCTTTCTGCTTGAGGACCTAGCTAATTTGATGGGGAATCACTGAAATGAATTTGCTTTCAAGAGCGAGCAAGTCAGTGTGCCAGCTTGGCAGCGGACCCCACATCTCCCTGCAGTCTTCTCCTGTAACTACTGGACTAACTACTCTCTCTTTGTCTCCTGCAGGACCAGGCAACCCATGAGTGCTGGATATTCCTTAAATCTTGCTCAGGGAGGCAAGCTCAAATGAAATCTCTCCAAGCAATGTGGGGGACTAAGACCCATGCAACAAAATGTGGATCCCCTCTCCATCCCAGGCCCCCATGTCTCAGTAGTGCTGCATCCCTGCACACCCAGCACTGACTCTGTTGCCAGAAATCATCTGTAGCTTCCTCCTCCATCTCCAATCTTCTCCCTGCCATGCCAGAGGATGTGCAAAGAGGGAGGTGTAGATACCCTACCCATCTTTTTTGCCTAATTTTCATAAGGCTTTCATGAGATTGGTTGCAGGAGCAGCCGTGAACTACAGCTGGGATAACGTGATCATACATTTCTGGTTGAAGAGAGGGCAAGATTTGGGCTCTACACAAAATTGCAATATAGGCCTTTACATAACTGGTGGATTAAGTAGGAACCAAATCAGGTTCTGTCACTTTAAAACTTTTCCTCCACCCTCCATCACCTCCATCCATCAGTTGCCTGCAGCATATATATTGAGGAATCGCGTGCAAACCTTACCATAACCCAAGGCTTAACATAAACTATACTCTTTCAGGTCATTGGCAAATAACAGGTATATCCGGTTGTGCCTTTGTACTTGCCTGCACGCAAATTAAAAGCGCATGTAAAGTTACAATAATCAAAGTCAGTCAGGGGGAAGGGGAGGAGAGCAGGGGGATAATAACCAAGGGATCAGGTTATTTATCTTCACAGGGAAGCCACTGAGAGGAGCCTCCTTGCATGCCATTTACACCTCAAAAGAAAGACTGGGGCAAACCTGGCTTTTGGCCAAAGCCATCCCCTACAGCGCCCCAAGCTGTGCCTAATCCTGCCTTCTGCCTGCATCTGGTAAAGCACCCTGCTACCTCCACTGCTGCTGCCTCTTCCCCACAGTACCACACAGCATTCTACGCTTCCTCCTTGACCGTAGGGTGAGCATTCTTCGATGGGAAAGGACAGCAGCCGGGATGGACTTTGGGCTTTCTTTGGGAGACCTTTGCTCTCAGGGTCTCAGCTACCACTGCTTTCACCTTTGCCATGAGGCTGCACCTCCAATGCAATGCTGCTCCTGTGGCTGCTTCACCCTTCATTCCCTGACATCCCCTCCATCCGCCCTGCACCCCGGGGTGGGCACGGGCTCCTGCACCACTCTCCTGGAGGCACCCAGCAAACCTTCCTGCAGCCACCCTCAGCCTGGGTGTGGGCTGCTTGGGAAAGGGATGAATTTATGGCAATTTTTTTCTGTCTTTTTCCCTTGGCGTGCCATGAGATTAACAGACATTAGCAAATGCCTCTTCCCGGAGTGCTGTGACAAGATGAAACCTGCCCTGACTGGCACCTGCAGTCTGTTTCCCTCGTGGTCTTTGATCTGCCATTGCTGAAGGTTAGAAGACCTGAATGGCTCAGAAACAGACACTTCCTTGAGTTTGTTTCCAAATGCTAGGAGCAATCTGTATGTGTCAAGAGTGTTTTCTCTCCCTGTTTAATTTACTGAGGGCTAGAGGAAATATTTATTATTATTATTAGTCTTGCCAGAGGAGTCAACTGTCCTGATCAAGATTGCAGCCCTTACATGGAACACTGTAAAAATCTTCTAAACACAATTTTCCATCATTGACCACAGACACCACAAAGGGTGTTTCCCCTATCCCCTTGGCTTGAACACACTTTCTCCAAGTCTTCCCTCAAATTAAAAAATGTGCAAATAAACAACTCCCATTTCCCATACCCCAGGGAAGAGCATGAATAATTTTATAGGCTAGAGTATTACCTGCATACATCCCAGTCCCTAGGATTTGAGTCATTTACGCAGTCACCGCTGGAGGCAAATACACCAAACCCTTGCACAACAGAGCAGAGGAAGCCAAGAATGCGCTGCTGCAGAGGGATGTGCATGTTTCCTCAGCTGAGCTTCAGCAGCCAAATCACTGAAGGTCCCGGTTTAGGTTCACACATTTCTGTCTGACAGGATACTTCAGCAAAGCCAACACAGCCAGAACCACTGTTTCTGGTGGAAAACTTACCACTCTGCAGCTTCTTCACAAACACGACTCACCATTTTATCAAACCACAGTAATGGAAGGGAGAAGGAGGGTGAGCATGTTCCCTGGCTCATTTGAGCAAGGCTACCCAAGGGGTGACATTTACAAGAAACTCCCTGACTGACATGAAATTTCTTAGGTCAATGGCATGAATCTTCTTTGGGAAATCCCAGCTAAAGGCCTCTCTCTTCACAATTAAAAGCTAGCGAAAGCCCTCATGACGCACAGATTATTGTGTTCCTCTTTGGTTCAGCTGCCATCTTGACAATCAGTCTGTGCACAGTACCCCCTCCTCTCTCAGAGCAGCTGAAAACCTGAAAGAAGCAGTACTAAAGAGAATATTCTTTTTAAAACACTGAACACTTCCCATTATAAAATTTCAATCCTTTGGACAAAAAATTACCGCAGACCCTATGGAGTCCACACCTGATAGTGCAAGCGAGATTGGTGCATCCACTTGAATGCGCAGGTAAGCAGAACAGGCTTTTCAGAAGTTAGAACTAAAGCCCAGAGAAGGAGGACACACAACGAAAACATCAGATGAGCACAGGTAGCCAAGACCTGCCTTTTGTACTTGACACTATACTTCAGCAACAGTCCTAGTCCGACTCCAGAAGAGAAAGCATGCATATATACACACACACACACACACAATGCTAGAGCCCTGGCATCACTTTCTGAAGTACTCTTAGATGTTTGCAGCCCAGTTCAGGAACCCCCTTAAGCAGCAAGATTGGCGGTATCAGAATAGGGGACAAAGTGATGCTCACGCCTCTGTGCAGCTCCCTACCCAGATCAGACCTGCATCCCCCACTACATGACCAGGTTTGCTCTCTGAAGGAGCAAGAATTCTGAAATTCAACTTGGACTGTTCTAGAGGCTCTAGATTCAACTTGTGTTGCCTGTTTTAACATTTCTATTAATAGCTTTGCTGTCAAGGCACCAAGGAATGGTACACACGCAATACAAACTGAAGAACCAAATATGATCAATATTTGTATCGTGGGAAATTATTGCTTGGGAAGCGGTGAGCTGAACATTCATAGGCTGGGCTAATCAATGGCTAGCACACCTAGGACACAAGATAGGAAAACCCACGTTGTCATCAAAGAACTGTAAGTTTCTTCATTCCATCTGTTCTTTGCTATCTTCTCTCTCTGTGCAGAAGAGTCACGGTGTCTACCTGCATAGAGTTCCCTCAACTGGAAACTCCAGGTCCTCCATTACTTATAACTTTGTCCAACTTTAATCATCTGGGCTGAAATTTTCTATCCCCCAAAAAGCCATGTTTCACTTTGTAATTTTTAGAAATGTTTGACCCATTTATGAGAACAAGGAAAATAGGCGTTCTTATCAAAGCATGGTGGTGGCCTTTTCTTTGAAAAGCCTCTTAGCCTGAAGCTCTAAAGCAGGGACCTGACATTCATCTGGGTAATGTCTTTTCTCCCACTTTTGTGCCCTTTGCTCTTCCATTGATAACTCACTCAAATTTGGACAAATTTCCAAAATCTGAAAAATCACATTTTGCACATCTGTAGTAAAGACTTTGTAGAACTTCACAGGTAAATCCTCCAAATCTCCTCTTCTACAGAGTATGGTTCTGCCCACCAGTGAAGTAGACTTTGCTTTCAGCTGTAGCCCAGGGCTGTTTTGAGTTAGCATCCGTCACTACGCTGAGCATACAAGCACACCGGCATTTTCTAAAATGGTAAATACTAACCTCTTAGAGTTAATAAAGCAATCACACTACAACCTTCACATCACCACTACTAATAAATCACTCAACAAATTCTGGAAAACAAACAAGAAATATAATATAAATGCTTGTTAACATGTTAACAATATTGGCTCTCAAAGATGTTACAATTTTTAAGCTTTGGAGCAACGTAGCATATCATACAGACTGAAAGACTTCTAGACTTCAAAATAAAGATGGACCTTGGCAACACAGCTCTTGGTTCTGCAAACTCCAGAAACTGTGAGGAGGCAACGCTGCCAGACGCCCCAGGGAGCCCCTTTGCTCAAGAGGAAGAGGGAGCAGGCACAGCAGTTTGCCCACACATCACATGTTGAGGACAGATACAATAATGCACACCTTCAACAGTGTCTAAACTTTCTTAAATATTGTCATTTCATTCGTCTTCTTCTGAGTACTTCTTTCAGAGTAGTTTAATAAAGGGCATTTGCACAGTATAAATACAGACACATACAAAATGCCACGGATGAGTGTCTAACAGTGTATAAATTAGATTTTGCTCTTTTGCCTCATAGCAGAATGCAGCCTAGAAAGGCTTCTCAAAGGGTAGCCACAAAGGGACCAGCTCTGTGTTTTTCTCTCCAGAAAGACTTAGCTATGTGGTTTCATCTAATACTGCCAAGAAAAGACAGCAAACTTTGGAAAGAAATATTGTAGGAATTTGGCAATGCAAAATTAAAACAGTTTCATAATCTGTTTTGATGCTTGAATTTAACTATAACGCTACATCCTCATTTTCTGTGATCATACCTGTGTGTTACCTGTGCGGAAGCAGACCACAATGTATGCCTTTAATTTGCAAGTAACACAGAAAATGCAAACAGACAGAGAGACTACGATTCAGACAAGCACTGAGCTGAACCCCAGCAAGCACTGGGAGGTTTCTTGCCTTCCCACAGCAGCTGTGGGAATTTGGCTCAGATTTAGGAGCCCAATTTAGGCTTTTCAATAGCAAGAGAGAATTGAAAATGTGAGCTGGGAAGTTACGGGGAATGCAGGGAAGAGTGAAAGTCCAAAGAAAGCTGCAAGTTAAGGAAGATTAAGAATGCAATACGTAACCACAAATACAGAGGCTTTAAAAAGTGTACCACAAATGTTTTATTTTAGACCACAGTGAGTGGTGTAAATAAATAAACCTGAACCATGGAGCTGCAGCTGGCTCCTGTGTATGCCTGGCACTCTGGGTAGCACTAAGGATGTGGCTCCTTGTATTTTGCTTGCATCCCATGCTTGGCATGACAGAAAAGCTGCCGAACTGAGCAAAACCAGGAGACTGCATCAGACGTGATCACGTTATCGTCCACACTCATGGTACCCCAGTCTCAGCTTAGTTTCAACACTGAGTAATTCAGCATTGTGTATATAAGCCTGAGCAAGCAGGGACATCTATCTGGTGCAGAGCAGCAAGCCCAGATGGTGGTTGCAGACCGGCTGCCCTGGGGTGGCACGGTGTCTGGATCAAGTGGCTGTTGCAGATCTCCTGCTCCTGGATCTGAAACTACTTGAAGAGTAGTGCTAACTCCGTATCGTGCTAGATTGCAGTGCAAACATAAGCTGGGTGAATTGTAAATGCAGAGGCTTGCAGGTTCTCATTCTGACAGTGATCTGATTGTTTTAACGGTGACTGTCGTGACTTATAGCAGTATTGTTGAGACCAGAGTCAAACTCCAGAGGTACATGAGACCGCCTGTAAAATTTTAAGCAGCCTGAAACAATAGGATATTGCATTTGTTTAAGTTCCCAAGTGATTTGTGTTTTACAGTTACACTACTTGTTTCTTCATCTTATATAGTATTGTGCAATACTCAGACACAGACAATCAGAAACAATATTTCCAAAGGATTATTTAATGAAGAATGGCTTGGATCACCCTATAAACTGTAAACAATTTGTACAAGCTCTGTACTGGAGCAACCCCAGGATAAAACATTGCTCAACTGCCATAAAATCCACCTTGAGATTTGGCAAAATGAAGAAAGGAGGAAAAGATACACAGTCCCAGGTACGGGAAAGAAACCCAGTGTGGTAGGGGGGCTTCATGGAAAGCTGCAAAAGGAAGAGGTAAGGGAAGAAAACGGGACAAAGTCAAGTCCTTGAGAAATTCCAGTTGCTGTTCATGAGGATTTATGAGCACTTTGCCAGTGTCCAAAAGAGAAACCAATGGCTGCCATAGTTAGAAGGAAAACTAGGAACTGAGTCTGCAAACCCTTATTTAGGTAAGTAATTCTTAATACTTGCAAAGAATCTCTTAGGGGTTAAGGGAAAAGGGAGGACTGTGGCAGAGAGCTAAAAACTTCCTCTCAAAGGGCAAGTGAAGACGCTCCAGATTGTGTAATTTCTCCTCTTTTATCAAACTTTTACCTCCACAAGGACTCTTGCCCACATACATAAAGCGCCTTCATTCAGAGCTGGAGAGGTACTGATGTCCCCACAGACTCTGCCAGCCCCTCTGTCTGGCACTCCTGTCAAACCAATCAGGATTTTTAACAGATTAGGCCCAAATTCCTTTCCCTTAATCCCAAACCCACCCACTTCTGCCCCTTCAACTCCTCTTCTCTTCCATCTCTTAAATCAAGTAGGGTCTTTTAGGCCTCAGGAATAATTCATTTTAGATGGCATACACTTTCAGTGATCCAGTCTTCAATGCCCAACAAAACTAACTTTGACTCAGGAATTTGGGACTGGCTTCAGTAAAACCTGTGTCTGAATTAAATCCCCAGAACTGGGAAAAAATAAACATGCATTATCTGAGAGCAGTTCACAACTTCTATGCTTCTAGAAGGAAAAGAAACAAGAAGAGTAAATAAAGAATTGGGCAGGAGGGCAATTTGTGGAATATAACGGTGACCAAGGGCCTGATCATCCACTGGCTGAATTTCGTAGCACACTAATCCATCGGCGTGATAAAACATTTCACCCAAGCTATGCTTGATTGTAAGGGACTAATCAGGGTCACATAGAATCAAAGCCTAGAAAATTGAGTGAACATTCATTGCATACAGTCAAAATACTACTCAGGCTGTACTAGATGCAAGAGTAAGCCAAGACTGTAAACATCCTGGTTGTACAGCACGTAGTACAGAGGGGCCAGCTGGTACTACCATAGGAGAACAGAACATCCAAAATAGATTTTCCTTTCTCTCCTGTCTAATAGTGACAGAACTCCTGAAGACCAAAGAGAAGTTAAAAAAAAAAAAAATTAATGACAAATGCCCAGCGCTATAATCCAGAGCCCAGGTAACTGGACCAAGCCAGTCCTTACCACCCAGATCCATTGCCCAGAACACTCTTGGCAGGGAGAAGCCTGTGTTTCTCCTTTGACATGTGACTGATGAAGGAGGGAAGGGTTGCCATCAGGGTGGGACAGGTCACTTAGACACAGCTGAGTGGCTACAGCATCTGAAATTTGGCTTCATCCTAATGATGGCGATGGAGAGATCAAACCGCCTAGTCTCTCTACACCGGGCCATGTGCTGGGCTGGATCCTGGGCAGGATCCTTCCAGTTCACCCCAGAGATTGAGCTGAGAGGAGGGAAGCTCACTTTTTCCAGCACTGCTCAGAAAAAGTCGTTTTGACACCTCTGTCACTTGGCGATGGCAAGAGTAGCACAGTGGCTTTGAGGCACACAGAGAGACATGGCTGATGCCAGTCTGAGCAAGAGGCAGCACTGCTGACCAGAGCAGCCCGGGACAGTGACAACATCCAGGATGGCACTTCTGCGCAAAGACAGAAGCAGCACCGAGGCCAGGCCTGGGATCACACCCCGAACTGTGCTGACTTCCAGCACCTAATTTTGTCTGATTCCTAAAAGCTACCAAAACACCTTATTTTCTTCTCACGGTGTGACTGTAAATAATCTGAAATAAATGCAGTATTTTTCAGTTTTGCTTGCTGCAGCAAAAACGATGACAACAAAGCAAGAGCGTTCTGATTTCCTGAGGAACGGTTCCTTTCATGCCTGGGGGTTTTGCAGCTCCGGTTCCCCCCGGGGGTCCGGAAAGCCTGGGAGCTCTTGGAGCGCCCCACGGCCCTGGCCAGCCCTCCCGGGGCGGGCGGAGGTGCCAGATTAAAGAGTGAAAAAAGCACCGAGAGCTGGAGAGAAGCGAGGGCAGGGCGGGGGCGCGGCGGGAGGGCAGCAGGGCCGGCCGGGGGGCGAGCTGCCCGGCGCTTCCCTGCCTCCTTCCCCCCGAGCCGGTGTCAGGTATTGCGAGGAGGGGGTAGGGGCCCGGGGAGGAGATGGCTGGAGGCTTTCCAGCCCCGGCTCACGCAATGCAAACTCCGCACGCAACGGGGAGGCGACAGGCGGAGAGGAGGGGGAAGCTCTCCGGCTTCCTCAGCCCCCAAGATGCAGCCGAGACTTTGCCTCCCGACAGAGAGGGCTGCGAGCCCGCCCGCCACCCCGCTCCTCTCCCGGCACCTCCTCCGCCAAAACTTTTCGCCCCGGCGATAAAAAGCCTCCGCGGCTCAAGCCGGGCCCAAGGGCAAATAGCTGCCACCCCCCTCAAGCCAGGGGAAGGGGCCAGGCAGCGGCGTTTTGTCAGGGGGCTCCCCGCGGCACCCAGCACCGCGCAGCGCACGGCGGGTGCCGGAGGGTTTAAAGCCGCCGGTCCCGATGCCAGGCGCCCAGACGCGGCGGCTCCGGCTCAGCCTGGGGACAGCGACACGTCCCCCGCGTGCCCTCTGAGCCCCTCGGCTTCCCTCCCTGCAGCGGGCTGGGGGGGTGCCCATCCCGTCCCCGCAGCCCAGCCGGAGGGTGGCAGGGAAGGAGGAGGCGGCAGCCCGCTAGCTCCCGGTCCGCCCGGCTGCACCGGGCAGGTGGCTGCCGGTGGGGCGAGCTCCCAAAGGGTTAAAGCGGTGGGAAGGTGATAAAAACTCTCGGCTGGAATCGGGTGCAATTGGCATTTTGCCTGTACATGACCTGCCAAGCTCCGGGTGACAGGAACCGGGGCACCTCATGAGTTTCTCAGAGGGATCTGGGATCTGAACGTCCGCCGTCGCCGCTCTCCTGCCGGGGCTGCCCGTTAGAGCCGGCTGCCCGCCTCCTCTCCGCTCTCCCTGAGGTCTCGGATGGAAGCAGCGAGCAACAGGTCAGTTCTGCCACAAGCGCCCGACGTGGACGTTTATTTCACCCCTTTCTTCCCCTCGCTGCTTCAGAAACGCTGGAGCAAACGGTAGGAGCGGGTGGTCTCCGGGCACGGGGATGGGGAGCGGGACCGGTCAGCTCTGGACCGCGGGCATCCACCGCAGCCCATCCCTGGGGCCGCCGGCCGCCAGCCTGCGCTGCCGCGACGGGCACGGAGATGCGGGGAAGAGAGAAGGGTGGGCACGGGGCGGTGCGGCTCCGCGGCTGTGTGCGGAGGTTTCCTCTCCGGAGCGGCGGGACGCTCGGACAGCGGCGCGGCGAGCCCGTGTGTCGCCGGGGCTGTTTCGCCGGGAGGAGCGATGCGCAGCGCCGGGATGAACCTGTCTCCAGCACACGGCGGCCGTCTGCATCTGCGGGAGGCTCGTCAGGCGAGAGCATCCTCCTGCCTCTCAGGCTGCCTCTCTCAGCCCTCACCTTCTGCATCTCCCGCTGCAAACTTCCCTCACCAGGGGGACAGAGCAGCGGTCCCGCCGCCAAATATGATTTTGATCCCTCATTGAGCGCTTGCCACTTGATTATCGATTATGCCTTTTTTTGTTTGTTTGTTTTTTTTGCACAGGATGCGGGCGGGCTTTAGGCACACGATGAGCGCATAGCAAGGACGCACCCCGATTCTGAGCGCCCAGACGGCTGCCGGCGCTCCCCTGTCTGCTCGCCCATCGGGGCTTCTCCCTGCCTGCGGCCGACGGGGAGCCACCCGGCCTTTCCGCAGGGTCGCTACCCGCTGACCTTCCCCCTTTCCCTTGCAGCATGGCCCTCGAGAGGCTGGGGGAAGCCCTGCGCGGCATCCCCCCGTTGCAAAGCTCCCTGCTGCTCCTCCTCTGCATCCTCGCCGCCATCCACCTGGGCAAACTCCTCCTGCAGCAGCAGCAGCGCCGGCGGCAGGGTCAGCGCCGGGCACCTCCGGGTCCTTTCCCTTGGCCCCTGATCGGCAACGCGGCTCAGCTGGGCAGCGCCCCGCACCTCTCCTTCGCCCGCCTGGCCAGCACCTACGGCGCCGTTTTCCAGCTGCGCCTGGGGCGCTGGCCCGTGGTAGTGCTGAACGGGGAGCGCGCCATCCGCCAGGCCCTCGTCCGCCAGGGGGCCGCCTTCGCCGGCCGCCCGCCCTTCCCCTCGTTCCGCCTGGTGTCGGGGGGGCTCAGCCTGGCGTTCGGCGGGTACTCGGAGCTCTGGAAGCTGCACCGGCGGGCGGCGCACGCCACGGTTCGCGCCTTCTCCACCGGCAGCCCCGCCACCCGCCGCCTGCTGGAGCGCCACCTGGTGGGCGAGGCGCGGGCGCTGGTGGCGCTGCTGGTGCGGGGTAGCGCCGGCGGCGCTTTCCTCGACCCTTCGCGGGTCCTGGTGGTGGCCGTGGCCAACGTGATGAGCGCCCTGTGCTTCGGCCGCCGCTACAGCCACGGCGACGGCGAGTTCCTGCGCATCGTGGGGCGGAACGAGCAGTTCGGGCGGGCGGTGGGAGCCGGCAGCCTGGTGGACGCGCTGCCCTGGCTCCAGCGCTTCCCCAGCCCCGTGCGTGCCGCTTACCGCGCCTTCCGCGACCTCAACCGCGACTTCTACGGCTTCGTCCGCGGCAAATTCCTCCAGCACCAGCGCAGCCTGCGCCCGGGGGCCGCCCCCCGCGACATGATGGACGCCTTCATCCGCCTGCAGCGGGAGCAGCCGCGGCTGCAGCTCGAGCACGTGCCTGCCACTGTCACCGACATCTTCGGCGCCAGCCAGGACACCCTGTCCACCGCCCTGCAGTGGCTCCTCATCTTCCTCATCAGGTGGGTGCCGGCGGGGGGGAGGCCGGGGCGCTCCACCTGTCCTGAGACGGGGGGACACCGGGGACACCCGCAGGGCTGGCGCTCGCATTGCGACAGCGGGGGCTATCGGTGTTTAAATGGCGCTGCACCGGCAAAACCGCCGCGGGGAAGGGTCCTCGGGTGCTAGAAGCCGGCCCAAGCGAGCGCCGAAAGCTCTCGGTGCGGGGAGCGCCGGGGTTGCGGCGGGGGTCCGAGGGAGCGGCCCCCGTGCAGGGCCGGGGTACCGCAGCGGCTGCCCCTCAACGGACACGGGAGCTGTGGGAAACCTGCCAGGAAAAAGATAAGAAAGGAAAAGAAACCCCCACAAAACACCACAAAGTACTCTGGCGATCAGGTAATGGTGCATAAAGAGAAGCTGACAAAAAGGCAGGCGAATAAAACTTGAAAGTAACAGATTGTAGCAGGTCAAGATGAAGGAGATCATAGGAACAGGATAACAGCAGCTTAAGCAAGATAAAGAGTTCGTGCACCGGTTTACAAACCCGCTGCTACATTAATTTGCCAGCGGTGCATGCCTTTATCGCCATGGCGTGACTGGCGGAAAACCACCCTTCTGTGCAAGGTGGCTTAATACAAGAGGGCATTACACTGATTTCCTTGCCAGTACTGGCTTTTTCTTTCATCATCTGCATAATTTGTAGGCTTACGGAAACATGATCTACTCAGACACTTCTTGAAAAACGGGCAAATATTTACCACTCTGAGCTAAGGGTATGATGCCCAGCGTTCATGTAACCTGTTGGGTTTCTCCCCGTTCCTTACATTTGCCCAGTATTCCACAGGCAGACCCGCCGCAAGAGGAAAAGGCAAGGACACAGACACCAAACCTGAATACTTAAAAAAAGCAAATAAAGGCTCCTTGGAGAAATGCGTGGTTTTAGACAAGCAAAAGAAAATAAGAAAATGTATCAATATTTTGATCTTGTTTGGTTACTGTGTAGTCTTCCAAACTACCCAGACTTCAAGATAGTGGTCTGAATGCAGTATAAAGAAAACATATTTTGGTATTAATTAGAGAAAGTATACACAAACTAAGAGTGGGATGTTCATAAAGCTCTTCCAACAATTATTAGCAGGGATTTTTTAAGTTAAAAAACTGCAGACTTTCATATGTATGCAATACATCTAGTGATAACAAACTCCATGCTATCTTTTAGAAGTCACCTAGAGAGCTGGAAAACCAAATTCTCCTTCCCACAGAAAGCCCAGTATTTAATAGACACAAGTAATTTTAGTTAGAATTAATTTTCAAAAATTGGATCAGAATATTCAGTTTCAGCACATTTTAAGTTAGTTTCATTTTTATGTTGAGAATCAGTTACATGTGATTTCCCTTTAACAAGTGAAAGCTAAGCAAGTCTAAAATGACACCATCGCATTGTAAGTTTGGCTTTTTCTCTTGATGTTTTCCATGAAGTCCACACATTTCTGCAATATTTTTAAACTTTGCTCAAACTGCATTATTTAGGGTGGGGGTGAGGTTCTGTGAAAAATGTTTACAGCATGGATTATTTTAAAGAAAAATCCTTTGAAAGTGTTACGGACATACACACATCTCACTTTAAATGACAGGTATCCGAATGTGCAGGCTAAAATGCAAGAAGAAGTGGATAGGATTGTTGGAAGAGACCGTCTGCCGTGTGCTGAAGATCAGCCCCGCTTGCCCTATATCATGGCTTTCTTGTACGAATCCATGCGTTTCAGCAGCTTTGTGCCTGTTACTATCCCGCATGCCACCACAGCCAACACCTTCATCATGGGCTACCTCATTCCCAAGGACACCGTGATTTTTGTTAATCAGTGGTCAGTGAATCACGATCCAGCAAAATGGTCCAACCCAGAGGATTTTGATCCAACAAGATTCCTGGATGAGAATGGATTTATCAATAAAGATCTTACTAGTAGCGTGATGATTTTCTCACTGGGAAAACGTCGGTGTATTGGAGAGGAGTTATCCAAGGTGCAGCTGTTTCTCTTTACCTCCATACTGGTGCATCAGTGCAATTTTACCGCTAATCCAAACGAGGACCCAAAAATGGACTTTACCTATGGGTTGACCATTAAACCTAAGCCATTTACCTTGAATGTTACCCTTAGAGATACTATGGATTTGCTCGATCAGGCTGTCCAAAGACTGCAAGCAGAGAAAGCAGCCAGTGAAAACCAGCTGTCAGCAAATGCCTAACCAATAAACCTTGCATCTAAAGATAACCCCTCTCTCTTTTTAGACTTAAGTAAGTTATAGTTTGTTCTGGTGGTCTTTTTTGGAACATTGCCAACCTTCCAAGAGCAGGAACAAAAACTGCACAAGGTATAATTCAGTCCTCTTTAATTTGAGGAGAGCCAGGGGAACAGTTTAATATATTAAATGATAAAACATATGCAATTTGAAAGCAAGCCTTTTCTTTCCTAGCTTGTTCACAGAAGTTGCCATTGTAAAGCGCTTTTATCTACTGACTGGTTTGAGCATCTCCAGGAACGATTTGTACAATCCTTTCCACATCTCCATGCGCTATGCCTTAACACTAGGTTTGCCTTCAGTGACTCTACATCCCAAAGTGAAATCTCTTATTAAAAAAGAAAAAAAAAAAAAAGGGAGGGGTGCTGAGAACACTGCAGCCTGCCTCTGTATTCACTCTACTGGAAACTGCCATAGGCACATGGCAGCTCCTGTGTTGTGACTGCTGGGATGTACATTAGTGCCTCAATAATAAGTATTCAAATGATTTTTGGTAAAACGACAATGAAAAGTCTTGCCTTTAGCATTCCAAAGTGTTTACATAAATGACTAAAAAAAATAGACTTGCTGATAAGCACATTTGAAAATGAAATTCATATTTTATATGAGAATGAACAAAACATCCTAATATAGTAACTTTTCATTAAGTTTTGAAAGATCAGATTTTGATAGGTCACCACATGGCAAGGGTGATAGAAACTATATGCTAATCTGTTCATTAGCATATTCATGAACAAAATAGATATTTGAAAGTTGTATAAAGGTAGAGCTGAACTTTGTATTTCTCTAGTGAAGAGTTAATATCCCTGTCCCTAGGCACAGGGGTAAGTCCAGTAAAATGCACATGTGCTGAAGTATTTAGAAATGAGAATTGGGGTTTTATATTGAAACTTTAATGCCACAAGCCTCAAGAAAAGCATACAGCAAATACAGCTCTACTCACTAGTCATTCTGTTAGGTTGAGTTAAATGGTATATCCAAAAATCAGCTACATACTTTCACTATGATTTGCTTGGAACAAAGTCTCAAAAGGAAAACTAACATTACATGTTCTGATTAAGTACCCATTAACTGAAGAAAAAGTACTTTTAACATTTTTTGAGGCAAAGGACAACAAATTTAAAAACGCTCCCAAACTATTATTTTAAAGTAAAACATACATGTGAAACTTTATGATGCTGATGTATTTTTCTAAAGAGCAAAACACCCTAGGCAAATGCCTGATTTTGAAAAGTGTTGGGCACTTCTTTGGAGCTGTAGATGACCTTCGATTGCATATGAAATCCATCAGAAATGAGAGTACCTCACGTGACTTGCTCTGTTCAGCTTAGTACTATTTAAGATGTAAGTAGAGCTAGAAAAGTAAAGGTGCAGTGCTACACAGTAGAGGAGCTCTGCCAAGAGCCAAGCAAGTTACTATTTGCACTGGGTCTTCTTAGTCATGTTGGCAGCAATGACAGAACTCATACTGACATTGGTCAGAGCGGGGTTAACAACACAATCATGATCTTCTTAAGTAGAAGCTTCGCCACTGATTTTAATGACATGAATCAAGCCTAAGAGTACTGTTCCATAACCCCACGTAGTAGTAGTGTACCTGTTTAAAGCCTCTGACTTCATATGGCAATCTTCTTTTTTTAGAGCTAAAAAAAGCTTTCTGTTACATACACAAGGAGTAACCTCAGGTGTTTTTCTGAATTATGTACACGTTTGTGATATCCCAGAACTTAGCCTATACCTGTGAAAAGCTTTATAAAGATATTCAACATTTTCATATGGAGATCTACATTAGATCAAATGCTAGCAAGACAATTTTTCTTGTAGCTTTGTAAGTATTGCTATTAAAAAATATAAAGGATGTAACCTACAACTGAATAGTTATTCTAATGAAAGCATCACTGATTCATTTTTTAATTAAAACAGCTTTTGCAATTTTGTACTCTTTCAAAAGCTTTAACTGTGCATTGGCTACTAATGCAACATCCATTCACTCTGCTCATGTCTGCCAGGGGGTCACACACTATATAGCTGTTGATCAAATAATGCCTCGTATAATCTGTAAAGTTACTGAAATTTAGTAGCACCCATTTAGAATGTACGCAGTTGTTCAGCGAGCTAACTTTTATGGTCATTTTGAGATGTATCATTGTGTTACCAAAATACAAAATAAAATTATTCTTACACTGCCTTTGCTTACTTTATGTATGGCTTTCTAGCATCAAGATAAACAAAATCATTATTTCTGATTTGGAAAGCGTTATTATTTTAGACATTTGTTCATATTTATTTCACCTTCTTTCCATTTCTGGATTTTAAGGTTTTTCTCCATCCTGCCCTTACAACTTCCCAGGTCTGCCTGCTTGTTTACTCCTTGCCATCTGCGTTCACCTTCCTTGTGCTCCTTGCTAAGAACACAGCCTGCTGCTTGTCTCTGCATTGATCTGAATTCTCTCATGCCCTTTGCTTTCTTCTAATACCTGCTAATCTCTCCTCAGCCTGCACCATCTCCTATGCTATATTCTTCCCTTGGGCATTCCAGTGTGCTTCCACCTCCCCTTATTTCAAGCCCACAACCTGGTTTTCTTTTCCTTTCTCTTTCTTTCCTCCTGTATGTAGTGCTGGCATCTATATACTCCTGGTACTGGATCCCCACTGCTGCCCTTGTGCCCAGTTTGTGCTGTTTTGCCCTTGGTGTGTGTCATCAGGAATGCCAGGAAGGAAATCACAGGGCAAAACAGGCCTCAACGTGTCCTTGCAGTGCAACCTCTCACTAAATCAAGGCAATCCTGTGGTGAAGGGTGGCTGTTACTGCATATATAAAACATTTCTTCGCAATGCAGCAGCCCCTCTTCCCCCACTCCCCCCCTTTGTCTTTCTTGGTCTACTACCCAAGCCTGCTTCCTTCAGAGCCATCTTGGAAAAGACCTTCCTTTTTTCCCTGCCTCAAGGAAGTGGAACAAAAGCTGGGTGGGACAGAAGGCTGGGCAGACTGACTAACAGTGGTTCCCTCCTGATTTGGGATATTTTCAGCTGGAGTTTCTCCCTAAGGGGGCAGGATTCTGAGTCACAGGCTGAGTTGGTGAAATCAGAAGGAGCACAAGTTGAAGACAGCTTACAAAGACCCCCTAGAAGTAGCTTAGTACCTGTGGAGTTGGTGTAGTGTCCAGAGACACCCCATGCCATGCATACGTGGCTGGGGCTGACCCATGGGACACAGCGTAGATACAGAGCAGGTGTCCTCCCCAGGTAAAACCCAAGAGCAACTTCATACCGTCAGGAAATGCTGCCACACTGTCCCTGCTTCCTGTTCATTTCTAGGTATTTCTCTGCTTTACCAGCTGTCTACAGCTGAGTCTAGACTCCCTCTTCAGTGTTGACAGGAACATTTTTATAGCAAGACCTGTTACCTTAGTGCTGAAAGATGCAGCGCTGATGCAGCCAGAAGTTGGCATGAAGGCGGCGTTCTCGGAGATCACTACAAATACTATTTATAGCAGTTGAGGAGGGAACTGAAAGTTTCTGACTGCCTACTGAAGCCAGTACCAAGTGTTAAGAAAACAGAATAAGACTAACCCAGCAAATTGGTTTGAATTTTTTGGTTTTTAATTCTGTATTTCCATTTTCCATCAGTTTCGTTGGAGCAGCTGGTAGAAAAACAAACATGATTTTCCAAACTGGGCAAGGTCACATTGAACAGCAAGTCACGCACATCTCATGAGATGTGTTTGCACTGTCACTGCCTCCCTCCCCAACCTGTGACTGGATGTCGCCATAGCAATGCTAGACAAGTACATGTTGCTCTTTCTTCATGAAATAAAGCACAAAGAAGTTAAGCAGCTGTATTCAAGACAAGATTTTTCCTTTAAAAAATTTTCATGCTCAGGTTGTTGTGATTTCAGTGGTTCAGGAAAACCACATGTCACTGCACACTTGCTTTCTCTGTGTACGTGTGCATGCACATATAGCCCATCTCTCAGAATTTTAGTAACAACTTTCATTCAAGTTGAGATAAGGGATTAAAAAAAACTATTGGTATATTCAGTGATGGATCTCCTTTTGTTAGCAAGGACAGCTCTACAAGAGTAGACTTTATTTCCACAATCTCGCTTCTCCCAACCTGAGCTCTGGAAGAGCGATAACATTTATCATGCAGAAACAGGCTTCTGGTCTTCTCATGATAGCAAATGGGATTTCACCTCATCATGTTTTCTGTGCTAAGAATAACAGGACACCCTCCACTTATTTGGACTACTGTACTCATCATAACTGGAGATGTGGAGTGAGACACCCTTGTCCCCAGTATGAATGCAAGATTTAAGACAAATTTTGACTTCACAAAGCAAGGATGGTTTACAGTCATCTGTAGAACAGCATGAGGCAATGCTCCATGCTTCTTTTATGCTTTGTATTCTGTGAAAAACTTCCAAGCTGCAGTTCAAAAATTTATTTCTACTGTATATCTTATTTTTAATTATACTTTTTCACTCTATAGAGAAAAATCATAAATTGTGAAGCTATTAATCTTTTGTGGTTCAGGAAATGTAAATAACTAATTTCAAGTAAAAAAAAAAAAAAGTGCCACCAGAAACTAAGCTCAGACTTCACAATAATTACCCTAGTGAAAAATGAGATTCCTAAAAGAACCTCTGTCTCGTTGTAACAAAACTCCTTTTCCTTCCTGTCACTCATGTATATAGCTGCTGGGACAAGGTGTCATGCTGCAACTTGTTCCCAGAGAGAACAGTGTTCATCTTCCTGTTTCTGGCAGAAGTGAGGAGGAGCTGTACCTCCTGCAGAACAATCTGCCCCGCAGGGAAGCTTTCTGGGCAACTCTTTCAGGTGGCACAGGAACGAAAGGGAAGTGATTTCCAGCAGCTTTCTCTGGATGAGTATTCTTTCTCTCAGGTGCCTAACATCCTGCCACACCTGCGTCTTCCAAGTATGTGACAAGCACTTGTGCCACAGTGAGCCAAGGGCAGATCCATCAACAGGCATTGGTCAGAAACACTGCAAAAAATGTGCAATAAAAGTAAACAACGATGAATTCCCGTAAAGGAGGGGAGGAAAAAAAATTGGTTTAGATAAATATTTAAATAAAAAAGGTTTCCCAGAGAATTACAAGGCAGATCCTCCAGTCACATTATACTTGAACTGAAACCTTGTAAAAAAAATTCTACTTTCTGCTGGCATTAAGATTAAGATAATTAATATCTGTGCACATGGATCTACAGCGCACTGACAGTACTGTCCTCTGCATTTCAAGGATAAGGTGCTAATTTCCTTGGAGTCGTCAGCAGCATCAGATTTCAAAGCATTTGGCTGACAATGTATTTGCTCTGCAACACTGATTCAAACATCTTCCGAGTCTTACCAAGAGCCAGAAAGATTCCTTTCTTATCTTCACAAGCTTTCCCTTACTCTAATACAATAATTTTCTGCTTGAGTAAATAGCTCTAGCCTGTTCCTAGAGTTAAGCACATACAGTACTTTTCATTGAGTATAAAACCATAAAACTATACAGCAGAACAGAAACCTTTAGGGAAATTCTTGGAATAAATAGATTCTTCATCAGAATTCTCATCTGAATGGATGGAATTGTGAAAGCAGAACAGCTATGTAGGGGTTGGATAGTAAAGATAAACTTTTGTTCTCAAGAGAACAGGTGCTTTCTTCTAGGGTTTATGAAAAGTCAATTAATCAAGTGACTGGACTTCTTTAAGTCCCTTTATAGCCCCCAAACCATACCCTGATTAGACCACAACATTTTCTCTAGCAAAGATCCAATTAGTAGGGCTTCCTGCATCCTTGCCTTCACGCACAGTCAAGGTCTCAAGGTAATTATGAACAAGTTCCTCCCTGAGGATTTGTCATCCCTCTCTTTCCTTCAAATATTTCCCTGAAATACACACAACTTTATCTGGCAAAAGAATTCCAGTCAGTTATTTCACTGAACTAAATTAATTTTTATTTATTTTCTTTTTTCTAAATAGGCACCTTTTGGGGAAATCCAGCGAAGTTTGACCATACGGTAATAGAAGCAGGCTCAATAGCAGAGAAGATTCTGAATGTATGGAAGAATAAGTATAGGGGAAGTTCCCTATAAGTACAAGGAATAAGTATAGTTCAGAAGTGAGAGGCAAAACGCAGCAAAGAAAGAGAAATGTTAAAATAACAGGCCAGAGAGTCATAGATAGAATCATAAAGGCTGGAAAAGACTTCAAGGATTATCAAGTCCAGCCATCAATCCAACACCACCTAACCCACTAAACCATGTCCCTCCCTTACTACTCACCAGATGCTAGGGACAGATATTTAGGTCTGCCCTGCTTAGAAGCAGACGTGAAGCTACAGAACATCTTCAGTGGTACAGTCAAATTAGATAAAACAACACTGGTGAGATGCATTTCCTTAGCAATTGAGGAAATAAGCCTCAGATGTAACCTGGCCATGTTACAGTGTCTAACCCGACTCAACCACCTGGTATCACCAAATCACAGGCTGGTTGAGATGGGGAGGGACCTCTGAAGGTCACCTGGGCCAAATCCCTGCTCAGGCAGGGCCTCCTGGAATCTGTCTAATCATCCTATCTTCACAAGAATAACAACTACCCACCACACTACAGGCTTTTTTC
Source organism: Pterocles orientalis (assembly GCA_011057875.1). Classification (NCBI taxonomy): domain Eukaryota; kingdom Metazoa; phylum Chordata; class Aves; order Pterocliformes; family Pteroclidae; genus Pterocles; species Pterocles orientalis. The sequence goes on from WKFP01014362.1 coordinate 259,909, forward strand.
TTCAGTTTTGTCACAATAAACGCACAGCAAATAACATGTTCACCACTGTTTCACTTTCCTTTCCTCTTTAGGTTAAACCTGTATGGGCACCACCCCGGGGAACCCTCTTCTGTCCCTAGGAAGGGCTTTTCCTCAGCACTGCCCCACTCCCACTGGATGAGAAAAGCCTTCCCTTCTTCACCTGCTTTTAGGAAGTATCCTCAGCTGCAGGAACAGGGAAAAGCAAGACAAGAACCATTACTGCCCTTCTCTTGCTGTTCTGAGCTGGATTTTATGCTATTTTATGTGCATTTGCTCCCTGTTTCAGCACATAATGGAGAGGATCTGTCTGCCCAGAATGATCTGTCACAGGCTTTCCTGCTGCTGAACCAAGCCAGCAAGTCATTCATGCCTTCCCCAGATGTTTCTGGTTTCTGAACTATCAGGAATCACAGGGGCTCTCCCTGAAGACCTGGGCCAGCACAAACAGAGCAGGGAGAATTCTCCACTTGACTTCAGGAAGCAGGCTCTTGTCACCCGCAGGAGCACGGTTGGTCCAGGATGCCTCACAAGCGAAGGCTCTAATGAAGAACCACTCCTGAACCACTGGGGCCAATGGACACAGGAATGACCCTTTGGTGAAAATGCCCCACGCCTTTCAAAGCTTTTAATCCTTTTATTGTTCCAAATAGCACCACAGTGTCTGATACTTAAAGTAACAGTTCAGAACTACACGCAGCAACCTTACCTAGAGCAGTACGGGAAGTAGCCACACAGTTTAAGACGTGGGTAATGACCACTGCTCTGTTTGTAGCACAGAAATTGGTTTTTATGGTAATCAAAGAATCTAAGCTTTCTCCTTGGTATTTCAAAAATAAATTCCTTACAAAGTACTGTCATCTATTCTCATACGTTTCCAAATATCAAACAACAAGACAAAATACATGGCATGTCTTCAAACTTTGTAGTCAAGGTTTAAGAGAGGAAAAGCTATAGAGCAACATGTTTGCAAACACATAAGTCTCTAATCTGGCTATTGCATTTTACTGCATATTTCTTAATTTAATGCATACTGAAAATTAATTTTTAAAGACAGGAAACAAATTCACAATTTATGTCAGTCCAAATCCACACAGAGGAATTCAGACCACTGAACAGCACTTCAAAAATAACTAGAAATTAGAACTCTACCTTTTTCTTTCCAGTATTGGGTTTGTGGGTTGGTTTGTTTTTGTTTTGTTTTGTTTTTGTTTTTTTTTACTTTTCTCTCTCACTCTTGCTCAGCTATTGGTCAAAATCATTTGCAGAAGGTTTACTTTCCCAGCATCCAGAAGCATTTTGTTACCAAAAAGAGGTAACAAAAACTGTTCTTCAGATTTTTTTTAGAGGCTTTTTTCTGTCCAATGCACAAAATATTCGCTTACAGATGTTCATCAAAACAAGTTTTATTAAATTGTGCCACAGACATTGTCTCCAAATTTATTAGGAGGTACAACATGTTTTCAGCTTAAATGCATGTGGTTTATTGCCTTTTCAGTTTTGACTGCCAAATAGCAGATCTATTATAAAAGACAGGCTTCAGTGAAATATGACTCTTGGGGAAATGGATTTCAGTAGTAGCTTAGGCTTACATAGTAAAGATTTTAAAAAGGCCCAGTGTTCTAGAATTGTTCTTTTCATTTGTCTAGCTCTGGCCAGGCTAGATTTTTTATAATGCTCCTTTGAAGGGACTGGCCCTCAACCTGTGATCAGTAACTTGCTTGCACTCACGCAGAGCTCCTATGGATTTCTCTGTTGAAATGTGAACTCCCAAGTCAGTTTGAGTCCATTCTTCACAAAGGCACTCTGACATGATTAAATAACAAATTAGAGAGAATCACCACATCCCTATGCAGATCTAAAAAATGAGACCACCCTCAATGTTAATTCTTTACTTGGAGTTGTCAAGTTTTGACATAACAACCCCAGGATCCTTTGATACACACTACCAGAAAGCTTCTCTGCCAGTCGCCTGCAAGGCACAACAAAGCCACTTATTTTGTCCAAGAACAAACTCAAACGTGGGGTTAAAGTTCATAATTAACTAAAACTCCATTCAGAGTCCAGTGATCTCGATGAATATCAGTAAATTTCAACAACTGTCAGGTTACTTGCCTTCCCCTAGACAAGCAAAAGGGCTTCCAGGAGACAGAAAGAGCTTGATCTCTGCTTCCATGCTCCCGAGAATTATTATTGCTTTTAATGAAACACATTGAGGGTCCACATTGCTGTCAGCTGTCTGCAACTTGGTTTATTTTTAGCTTGTAATACCGTTAATAAAAACCAGGTACAACCCGTATCCTACTTTAGAAGCCCATCTTGGAAATTGGACAGCTCTGCTAAAGTCATCATAGAACAAGATTTTAAGATACATCTAAAGAGCCATAAACCAAACTGTTCTTAATATGCCATAAAAGCATTGTTTATCCATGTGCATTGAGACATCTGATGTTGCACTTTCCCATTCCTAGGGAAAGCCAGCCCTGTTCAGGGAGACCACACACTATGTCACATTTAGCACCTGTTAGGAAAGTTTCAGCATGATCTTAATTATTTCCAAGCTCAGTAAATCCCCTCCTGCCTCCTTGCTGGAAGGGTTTACACCAATTAAAACACTGTATATCATGTCAACTGGTTAAGCCCCTAGAAAACTTCAATTTGCATCCTAGTTAGCAAATTCCTTTCCTTTTCACTCTCCTGCTACAGCCTTGGTTAGGTCATGACAGACTATAAAATGCAGTTTCAGAGGTAGCATAGTACCTGGAATTTCATCAAAAAAATCCCTCTATTGCTGTCAATACCTCTGACGGATTGCCTGTGCTGTCTATAGAGCTGTCCTGCACTGACAGAGAAACCACACGAGAGCGGACGGGTCACTTGGCTGCAGTGACTCCAGACTCCAGGCTCTTTCAGTGTTTGTATCTAAAGAGTACGTGTCTGGCAAAGCTGGAAATGCTGAACTTGGTATCTACGTCTGTGTGCGAATCTGCTGAGAAACTTGCATGCCCAAAACCAAACAGCTTCATTCATCTCGGCGTACCATCTTCAGGAGCCAACATTATCTGGGACCCTGCCCACCTGAACCCGCAGGAGAGAGCACAAACAAGGAAAGAGGGGCACAGAGACTGCAGTTTGCCTTATGCAAGAGGGAGCACCAACCTCTGTGGAAGCGATACGGGCACAGCAGCAGCCAGAGGCCTTGCACTCCATTTTTGGCTCAGAGTCCAGCACACCTTTGGACACTGATATGTCATCGCCTTGTTAATCGAGGACCAAAGGCACAACAGAAATTTCCCTCACGTCAAACTACCCACACTACTGGAGCCCATGTGCTCTTTATTTCGGAGCAGAAATATGCAGCCAGACAAAAAGCAGTAATCCTATGTACATGCTTGGGCTTCCAAATTGAAGAAGCCCAGCGTTAGATGTTTCCACATACAGTCATCCCTGCAGAGGGAAAAATCAAGTTGCAAACAGTAAAAGTAATTCTGCTGTTAAAAGCGAAGGGGTGGGGTTGGAGTCCCCCTGTCTTGCTCACGTAGGCAGGGGGGCAGCAAAAACGCAGCAACAGGAACAAAGAAGGAATAGAGACTCTTGGTCTCCTTCAGAGGAGACACTGACAGGTCCTAGCAAAGGGCATGCTTCATGTCTGCAGTCAGACATCTCCCCACTGTTCAATCTGGCCAGCAAGATGAATGCTGAGAGCTTAAGCTGTGATCACTTAAAGCACTGCTATGTGTTTTAGATATTGATAACAGCAGCCCAAGATGTGGTAGAGTTTGTCCATATAAGTTGGCCAGGAGAAAAGCCTTAAAGAATGCCCTTGCATGTCACCATTCAGAGCTAGGATGTCCACCTCTTCTGACAGAGCTTGCTCTGGTGACACAAGCTTTTTTCTTATTTATCAGTGAAAAAACAATAGGAATAATAAGATCATTACTATTTTTTTTCCCCCAACTGGGGGAAAAAAAACCCCAAAACCACAAGCAAAAAGCCCCAACAACAAAACCCTAGATTTATGTTTTATTTTTACTCCACTCCTGTTTGGAAAGACATCTTAGCAAGCAGCCTACCACTGCAATGGAACTGAACAATGCTCTCACAGAACAAGCCACATAGACTCCAACTCTCCAGAAGCCGGTCATCTAAAGTTTCCTTACTGCTGAATGCTTGCAAATAAGCCCAAGTAAAGGAAAGATATTTGTTAGCAAGGCAGTTCCACTGGTCTCTATATAAACTGAAGATAGATTACATTAGCAGGACAAAACTTCAGGATTATGACTGAACACAACAAATATCAGATGCTTCCAATATATTTCTGCTCCAGCTCAGGGCGAAGTTCTCAAGTTTTCAAGACCATATACCCAAGAAGTCATTCAGGCACTTAATTCCCATGTACTTGAAAGTCTGGATATAAGTAAGTTTGCACTTCAAGGAAAAAACCAACCAACCAACCAACACCTAACAACTGGCCCATAATCGTTCTGTGAAAGTTTTAATGTAGAGACACAAGTACTGTACCTGAGTTTCATATTTTTGCAGGAGGAAGAGGAAAGACTTTGGCCATAGCCCTGGCAATAATAATTCAACAATAAGGAGTTTTCCCAGAAAAAACATTATATTGCCACACATGTCCCACACAGATGCATGTTTGCATTGTTCCTCCCTTGCATTTCAGGAAACAATAAATAATGCTGAGGCCAATACCCAAACACAAGGTGATTTTAGTAGAAGACCTTCTTTGGGAAAAACCCACAGTCACCAACAGCTGAATACGATCCCTTAAATGAAAAAAAAACTACTGGTAATATCAGATGAAATGCAAACACATAAAACAAGTCAGTGTGGCACTTGTGCACCCAAGCCAAGGGCAACAGTGGGACTTACGGGCAGATAAGTCTCTTCATTTCCTGCTGGCAGATAGATCAGTTTCTCCAATAAATAAGCCCGTTGCCAGGGTTGGAGTATGGACTGTGAAAACATCACAGGGTGCAGACATATATGCTATGCTAGGCTTTTTAACAGGGAAGTCTACAGCCCCCTAAGAAAACCACATCTCGCTGCTATGCTGAGACGTCCTCATTCTCCCTGGTCTTTGCAGGGGCTGGGGTCCCCAGCAAGCTCACAAATTGCGCTCCCTAGCCTAGAAAGGGAAGAACTAAGGGTAACAGCACCACATCAACACGGTTAAGCCCCTTGCCAAAGCTCTTGCTGCGGATTCCTGTTACCGTGACACCTACATGCACACTTTGAGCCACAACCCTCCCAGCGAGCCCACTCTCTCCCTAGGGAAAGGGCTGGGTGGTAAAGGAGGAGATCCTAGGAAAGTGCTTTGCTAACCCAACTTTCAGCTTCAGGAAAGTGTTCGTGTCCTGGGGCAATCTCTTCATCAAACTTGGGTTTGAATGCCAAAAATGAAGGAAATGAAAAATGAGTAAACAGCTAATTAAAATCCCATAGCACTTAATTGTGAAATCAACAAAACGTGGTGTTCCTGGAACAAACGCTGTGCCCCAGGCACCTTAGCGACTGCTGTCCGGCACCACCGAGACTCCCCAGCATTCCTCTGTCCCAGTCAAAAGGCAGCTGGGAGCTGCCAAGAGTCAACGAATAAATCCGGGCACATGTCAGGGTTTCTCTTTCTCTTTTAATGTTTGCACTGCTGTCTCCAGAATGACTAACGAGAACTCCAGCAACTGAAACAACAGATGGGGCCTCCACAAAGCGGCCCATTGTCAGAGAGGGAACTGCATGGCTGGCAGCTCAGCGGCAGCCCAGCATCGCTGTTTCCCCCACATGCGTCTTCACGGGGTTATCTGTTTTTTAGGGTAAAACCTCTGGCTGCCATGTAGTCTGTGTTTACGGGAAGAATACTGATGATGTTTGGGTTTTTTTAAATTTAATTGATGGACATGCCTCTTTGCAAATCAATACCAGGGAAATGTCAAAGCTACTTTCCCAAGGAAAAAAAAAAAAGGATTCATTAATTAAAAAATATGCTCAAAGTTAACATATTCAATCTGCTTTTAATATGCTTTTTATAAGTTCTTTACTGAAATGCCACTCTGATAACACTGTGGTGGAAACACACTGTTTTTTTTCCTACACCACAAAATCTGTTGGCTCCTCCCTTAAGTTTACAGTCAGTTTAGAAATTGTGGCTTTCGTGGTGTTCAAGCAGTGTGCTCTGAACACTTTCACCATCTGGATTTATTTCAGGGCATCAATCTGTTGTCACTTTGCATCCTTTCAGGCAGCAAGAGAAAACCAGGAGATAATTACAGTTAATTCCATGGCACCCTGCTCACTATCGCACCTGAGAACACTCCAGATCAGCAGGAAAATCCCTCCTGAACTCCAGAGCACCCGGATGCCTCTCTGGATCAGAGTTAGAGACTGGGTTGAGGGCTTTGTTGTTTGGTTTTTGTTTTTATGCCTAGAACATGAAGAATGAGGAAAGCAGAGCAATTTGCAAGTGGCAAGTGTCAACTATAGGAGAAATGTCTTTAAAGACTTATGCAATATTTCTCAAAATAAAAGAGAGCAGATAAATAGTGTCTAAAAAGATTGCTTCAAAGGCTCGTGGCACATAAATGTCAGCATAAAGTGCTTTACATGAAGCAATCCTCAGAAGGGTATGCTTTCACAGCAGAAGTTTTCTGAACTGTTCTGCAAAATTTAACAGAGAATTTCATCTGTGCTGAAAGACTGTGTGTCTCTCTAAACCTGCTCTGATGCCTGCAAAATCAAGAATTACTCAACCTGTCTCTGAATATGAGGTACATCTTTTTGAAATCTGTCACTAGCAACTGGAAAATCTATTATGTCATTGGAAAAAAGAAAATGTGGACTTGGGCAATTGAGCTGCTTCGTACCCAAGTTTCCACATCAGCTGTATTTTATCATAATTATATTGAGTGAAATACTAAGACTGCAAAGTTTCACAGGTCTCCAGTGCAAGAAATTTTTTTTTGGTAGCCTTTCGGAGGCTTTGAAAAAAGAGGTACTCCACCTAGTTGCAAAAACTTACACTAGAGATGAGACGGGAGCCCATCTGATAAAATAGGCAAGCAATTAGAAGTAGTTTGGTAAGATGATGATCGAGTAATTCAGTAAATACAGCATTACCTCCCCTCAGTGGTACCTACAGTATGCATTGAGCACTAAATGTGTTGGATCTGTGTGTAGTAATGAAGATACCACTGCAGAAAGCAAATGTTAAACTAAGGTTCCAAACTTGTCTGTTTCTGACTGCCATGTGTCAGGAAAATTGGAATAAAAATCAAAGCCAACTCTAGAGGAAAGAAGTCACACAAAATAACACTGGAAAACAGTTTGCCAAAACCCGTGGAAACTGAAGTCCTAGAGATGTACACAGCTTTGCTGAGGACTTAATTTTGATAGACACCTTCCCTTCTGGCCATGGGGCCCCAATTGTCTCAGGTTGAACTTACTGACAGCCCTGCGGTTCCTGCCGAATGCCCCGCCTGTCTGCTTGGCAGAAAAAACACTTTGCGGCCCCTGCAATACCGACTCTAATGCTCTGTGGTTTAAGGTTACATCTTGACTTCTCCTTGCTTGGAGCACGACTGAAATACCACTTGTTTTGGCAAGAAAACTGGAAGGGATTCAGTATAATACGGGTGAGCGACCAGCTATTAGTGTCTCAGCAGGAGCTGTTCAGGGATGCGCTTAAACCTCCTCATACCTAATATCCGAGATTGTTTCAATCTTGTCTGAAATTCCTCTCCCACTCCCACAGGAGTTACTTGACTTTTCAGTGAATGAGTACTGAGTACAAGAAACCAACAAAAGTCAAACATAACACAGATGAGTGTTTTGCAAGCCTCCCTGAGCATTTCTCTGCAAGCCATTATCCTCACTTACAACCCACCCCCCCCCCTCCAGACACATAATGTTCTCCCCCCTCATCCCTCCCCTTCAGCCACAAACTCCCCAGAAGCAGCTTTGATGGTGTGGGGCTCAAGATGAGCCTGCAGTCTCCAGTAGGGTTATCATCTCGCATTTGCTCTCCAGCATACAAAGGATCTAGCAATACCATGTATTCAACAGAGAGAGGCCCAATTAAGTGCTGAACTGTGGCAATTCCCTTTCATGAAGCAGTTTTAACTCTCCTCTTAGAAGCTGGGGTATAAAATGATGTGCAGGCAAAATCTTCTTAAGTTTTCACTTCATGCATTATGGACAGAAATTTTAAAAGGTTCACAGAGTAATCGAGTTGCTTATTGTGTCTACAAAATGCAGCAAATGGTATCGATTTTAATTCCTCTATTAACGTACAGATACATACATTCACACAAATACTATTACATGTATATACAGACACAAACACAGAAACTGTGGTCCCCATTCAATTTCTGCCTGTGTAACTAGTTTGACATTCAAAATAAGAGAGGATGAAATCCCAAATCCATAGCATTCATATAAAAATAAATCCAGTGCAACCTATAGAAATCAGAATGTTGCAGTGCAAATTAACCCATTCAACCTGTTAGCCTTACCTGATACCACCGTAGCTATACTGAACATTTGCTTCCATTCCGCTGCTGTTTAAGAAAAGCTTCTTCATTCAAGTTCCTTCTCTAGCCTAAATTTAAGGATTATTTTTCAGCAACCCCCCAACAATTTAAGAAAAACACAGCACACCTTAGCTTTCATTTAAGGCTGCCAATCGATGAGACAGAGCCCAGCTGCTGGGAATCAGCATCAACTCCCCTGCAGAGCGCAGCTGATGGAGCCGGGCTCCTTCGCAGCAGCTGCCGGCTGCCTCTCACCCGCCACACGACTTCTGTGCAGGTCTGTCAGCGAGGGTTTTAACTCAGTGCTGTCAGCAGTTATGGAGGAAACTGAATAAAATATTGGCAGTTCAAATATATCCCACAAAAGCAAGGTACAGCAATGCTTTCACACTTGTGTTCTACCTTGATTTTATCACTAGTTTGCTTAACAGTAACGAAGGAACAAGATGTTCCCCCAGGAACATGGCAGCTCACAGGTAATGCATTTGAAATGTCTTTTCTACCTCATATTTTTCCATATGAATTTAAGTTAGTGAACATGAACAAAAAACGTTCTTTGAAATATGCAAAGAAGAAAAAAAACATTTTCATTTCACTGTCACCTGCCACGCGTGCCGGAGCCCCAGGGGATGTGGTGGTGACAGAGAAAGGTGCTGGAGCACCCCCAGGTCTGGCTGTGGGGGAGTGAGAGCCCTGCACAGAGGAGCCTTGCACATAGGCAGTTACAGCCTCAAGGCTAACGTGCCTCCTTGTCAGGAGCTACCAAACCCTGCCTACCTTTGGTTCACTTTCCTAGGGACAGCTTTGAGATTTTTTCTTGTAACTGAACGTCAGCAGGTGCCATGAGCAGACACAAAGGCTTGCGAAACACCCACCATCACAGCACCCGTTGTGAGTGTCACACACACGTTCCTTCAGACACAGAGGCGTGAGGCTGGATACCCCACACAGCGTGTACTCACCCCTCCGCACCTCCAGGCCCGCAGCAGCTGGAGCCTCCGCCTGTCCTCCAGCAAACTCCTGCCATAACACCGCTCCTGAGCGCACCACTCCCTTCCCAAAGGCGGGAAGCAGCCAGACGAGCAAGCCCAACACCTTTCCTGAGCTCTCTGGGAAGCTTCAATCCAACCATGTGCAGATTCTCCACTGCCAGAGCCCACCTGAACCCCAGCTCCAGGCACCCCATGCTGCTGTCCCCGCCACTGGGCTGGGTGTGCCCACCTCTCCCTGGCCTCGCCGGGCTGCTGGCCCACAGCTGTGGGGAGGCCTGTGTGAGCCCCACAGAGCTGTGGGGAGAGAGGCCTGTGAGAGCCCCACAGAGCTGTGGAGAGAGAGGCCTGTGTGAGCCCCACAGAGCTGTGGGGAGGGAGGCCTGTGAGAGCCCCACAGAGCTGTGGGGAGGGAGGCCTGTGAGAGCCCCACAGAGCTGTGGGGAGGGAGGCCTGTGAGAGCCCTGCACAGCTGTGGGGAGGGAGGCCTGTAAGAGCCCTGCACAGCTGTGGGGAGGGAGGCCTGTGAGAGCCCCACAGAGCTGTGGAGAGAGAGGCCTGTGTGAGCCCCACAGAGCTGTGGAGAGAGAGGCCTGTGTGAGCCCCACAGAGCTGTGGGGAGGGAGGCCTGTGTGAGCCCCACAGAGCTGTGGGGAGGGAGGCTGTGAGAGCCCCACACTGCTCCTCGCCAGCCGGGGCGGCCGCTCACATCCACACTTACAAATCTGATTCATATCTATCGACATATCTGTGCAGGATCAACATATCTGTGCGGGCTTTCCGTGTGTTCCAGAAAACCAGCCTGAAAATGAAGCATAAATGCTTCCCAAGGCTTGCTCTTCCCTGACAGCTCTTCAGTAAGTCAGAGTGGGGGAATAAATATTATAATGTAAAGGCTGATGAAAAATTCTGTGGTGTGCAATAGGCTAGACTGATCCTAAAACTCCCCCTCTAAACTACTGCTCTTTACAGAAATCATGTCTGGTGGACAAGAATTAAAAGTATTGCCCAAATAACTATATAGGTTCAGTTGTGTTTGTTTTTGTTTTTTTCCCTAAACGATTGTTCTGAATTTCTCCTTTCTTGTTTCATGAATCGACTTGATCACGTAGGAATCACGTAAAAGGGGCTGAAAGCAGTGTGCCGCTGGAAGAAGCCGAACCAAGTATCAGGATGCACAGAAGCAAATGTCAGAGAAGATGAAGTGAGTACTTTTAAACATGTCATCCTGGCACAAAGCCTGGGTCTCACTGATGTCCAGAGGCTGTTTTGCCATGTTCTCAATGGCATCAATTTGTCACAGGTAGGTTTTTACAAGGACAAATCAAGTGAAACTACTCTTTAGTAACACAAACATTTCTAAAACAAAGACGACATCAAATGACTGTGGGGTCACAGTCTCAATTATGGTCTTTTGTGCCAGCGTGCCCTGGTAATTCTTGCTCAGAGATTCCTGAAGGATGCACCAGGAACACTGTTTTGCTTGAAACTGCCAATACCAATACACTGGTGGTATCAAAACCAACACACGGTCTAGCTGTGCTTTTGTATGAACCCCCTTGCTGCACTTTAAAAGTGTGGCTGTAGCACATTCTGGTCTTTTATTTTGAAAAACATAAATTTTGTTACTGCTTTAAGACTTTATATATGATTTTATAGTGCACTATATAAGCTGCCCTAGCATTCTGAAAACCGGCAGTCCATGACTTCTCATTTCTTTATCAATTATCCTCTTCCAAGATTAGGAAAACACAAGTAAATGGCTGAATCTACTTTGCTGATTTGCCATGTTCTTCTGAACAACAAACAAGAACATTTCTTTCAGCTGGGGGCTGAAATTTCATCAGCCATGTTGATTACCTTTATCCATCCACTAGAAACCTGAACGTAGTTTGATAGGTTGAAAAATACGTCCGCATTCATGCCTGTATCCTTAGGACCCGGTTAGGTGACAATATTCCCCGTCAGTATTGTGTGGCTGTTTTTTTGGCTCGTACAGGTAGGCAATTCAAACCAGCCTGTAATTAATCTTAATAAACTAGACATACAGCGAGCGGATAGAGGGTGTTTGCATATGTGTAACTTGAGTACGAAGGTAAGTAGCTTACCGCAGAGTCACCTCATGGGTCAGCAGCACTACTAAGCACAGAGCTCAGATTGTTCATATTCGCATTCACACTGGATATTGCTCCCACAGACACTTCTAGAATGACTGGTTGTTTGTTTTAATGAAATTAAGTAAAATATTTCCTAAAAAAAAAAATCATTACTGTTTCACATTCTTAGTTCTAGTGCTTCATTTACTAGTGTCACACAGGCATGGGTTACACAAACATCGATGGGGCCAGAAAAGCTTATTTCTTTTTACATTGTCAAGACAGTTTGATTTGTTTCTTCTCCAAGGAGCTTGGGGGAGTCTGTAAGAAGGAAAAGTGCTGGAAAATAAGAATATGACCTTATGCACAGAGAAAAAAAAAAAGCAAACAATAATGTTGGTCCTTCAGTCAGTTACTCCTTCTTGAGTTTGCACTAGTTGAATGCTGCAATACAGTTTTAATTGTCACATTACTGCAGGATTTTCTGATTTGGACAAGGTGTAACGTATCCATCATGACTATTGTGCCCACTGAAAGTGAGCAGCACAGGACTACCCTCCAGGTGTCCAGGAAAATTCCAGAAAACCCATGGACCTTGCTGGAATCCACAGTACCTTCCTACAGTTCTAGGTACTTCAGGTGGAAAGTGCTCAGGTGCTGATGGCCAAAGATAAGTAGATCCAGATAAGCTGATATGTTTGGTTTGAACATGGCTGGACCTCTGGTAGCCACTTCTTTGTGGTTTTTCCTTTTGGGTTGTGGGTTTTTTTGAGTTCAGACTTTTACTGCTATAATGGGGTTGCAGGTGCACAGTTGCTTTTTTTTAAATTTATTTAACGGGACGCAGGAATTTTCAGTTTCCTTTCTAAATCGTCAGCTACTCATTACTGTTGTACAGCTTCCTAACTAATTCCAGAAGACAGTGTATTGACATGACTACATAAAAATGAGTAAACCACCCTAAGACTCTGAAAAGGAAAGACAGTAATTTCAACAAATTAGTAACTGAGTGTATCACCATAACTGTTTCCACAATGTGCCAGTGGTCAACTGATACAAAAAATACATAACTTAGTTTGTGATTACTGGCTGTTGCAGGAGGACAATCCCAAAGGATCAGGATCCAAAGACACAGCCCTTAGCTTCACCACAAGAAACAAAAATTTCCTCAATTATCCAGGAAGGCTGAACTAGCAATTTGAACTGTAATGAAGCACAAGAACCCTTGTACCAGATCGATGCCCCCTGAACTCACCTTTTGCACACATGTACGGACAAATTCCCTCGGATGATTTACAGTGTATGTACCACAGCAGAGAACAAACGAGGTGCCGCGGTGGAAGAGCTGAAGGAGGCGGTGGGCGGCACGGCCAAGGCTTCAGGCAGCCTGCAGCCCCATCTGTTCCACGCGGCTCAAAGGCCCGCAGGGGTTAATACGGTTAACTTCTAACTCCTCCACGGAGACAAAACTACGGAAGTGAATGTCTGCTTGTGGATATTTTAAACAAAAAATAAAACATATGGCACTCTGGAACTACGCTTGCTGTTTCTCCAGCTGATAGGTCACAGAAAATAGATAGCCTAGGCCTAGGACTAAATGCAAAAGCTTTGTTACAAGGAGCAACGAGAACACGATTCAGGGACCACGCTTCCATTTTAAAAGTTCTCAGATTAGCAAAGCAGAAACACAAAAAAAGTTGAGAATGTTCATGTACACTAACTACTAAAAAATTTCAAAAGCAGAATATACCTTAGCTGTATAAAACAGCAGTTTCTTACCTCTGCTAGGAATATTTCTGCAAACTATGAAAGACAAATTAGAATAAATGATTAAAACCATCCTTTTCTCTCCCAGATGTTATTTTGTGATTCTACACATAGACTAGTAATGAGCAAAAATTAGAACAGGAGAACGGGCTTAATTCAGAAGGCTGAAGAGAAAGATCAGTCATTTCATTTATAAAATCATACATTTAATTTAAAAATGTAATGATGTGGATTGAAACCACAGGTGTGATAAATAGTCAAGTGCAGCCATGACGCACATCTTCAAATTCAAGTCTCAGAACATGCTGGTAAATGTTTCACAGCACAAACTCAGGAGGTAGTCTGGGCCCAAAAGCAGAGCCAGCATGTGCAGACACAACCCCACCAACTGCAGAAACCCCACAGGAGTGACCATGGCTCGCAGGGGGCTGAAGTTGTGCACTCCTGAGGGACAGCAAGGCAGAAGGAACCTTAAGAAGTTATCTAGTCCAACCTCTGCCAGAGGATAAACTGTGCCTTAAACATTGCCAATGTTTAAAGTCGTCTTTGTTTAACTTTTACTTTAAAACTTGTGTAAATGATTTTATAATGTTCTCAGGAAATGTATTGCAGGGCTTTGCAAAGTTACCATCAGGATTATTTTCTCCTAATGCCTAGTCTAAAGGTAGGCAATTACTTCTTGTCCTATGGACAGGGAATTTGGAGAAAGAGGTTTTGGTTTGTTGTTTTTTTTTTACTTCCCTGCAACAGATTTTTACAAAAGTGAATACTCCTTTAGTCGTTGCTCCTGCAGACTAAACAAACCAAATTCTTTCAATTTTTACACACAAAATGATGTTGTCTAGCACTCTCATCTTTCTTGTCTCTCTCCACTGGACTCTTTCCAATTAGCCCCCAACCTCCTTGAAGTGTGATGCCTGAAACTGGATACAGCTCAGACCTCATCAGACCTTATTAGGCCTAATTAGAGTAAAAGGTTATAGCATATGAATTTAATGGGTTATGCTTATTTATCCAGTCTGGTATTAAATTTGCTTTTTCACAAAAATGTGACATCATTGACCCACGATTACCTTGCCACTCACTGGAATCTACATGTCCTTTTCCACAGAATTACCACAACTGACCAGGTCTCCTCCATCCTCCATCTGTTACTCACTTCAATATTTCTATTTGCCCTTAACGAAGTGAATCCTACTTATGTCACCTAATTTCAGCAATTATAAACAACTTCTTGTTCTAATTTATTCTTCTGAAAGAAGTTGTTTAAATTAATTGCCCCTTTCAGCCTTTATCGGCGATAATTGCTTGTAAATGAAATATCTATAGCATAATCCAAACAATTTTATAAAGTATATTAATTAGCATAAAAGTAAACGCCTTCTTATTACATTCTTCTAGGTGACAGTGAATTGCTAGCAACCTTAAGTACAAAACACTCTCGTAGATACATTTAAACTATGCTTCCTCCATTGGAAGGAAACGTCAAAAGCAGTCTTTACCAAAAGCCCCTTACCAAAATCAAAATGTGTCACCTTTGCATCTTCACTGTTTACAAGTCACTTACTCTGTCACTATTTGATTTATCTCATATGGTATTTCCCCTTTTCTCTGAAATTTTGTAGGAAAAAAAGAGAACTCTGGAATTGAAAAGAGGTGTAGGAACTCTTTTCCCTCAGAAGGAACATTAAAAACAACTAAAATGCATATTTCAATTTGTGAAGATCTTCAGGATAAAGAAAACCATGAAGATAACGGCGAGAACTCAGAACCAGGTCTGAACTTTCAGATTTTGTTCAGAGATACGTCATAGTAATGCTTGCATGTCTGAAAACATATTTTTAAGGAAAATTTATGAAAAAATGGACAGCCCTACTTTATGAAAAGAAATCCCTGTACTTCCTGAGGAGTCATGGAGTCAGGCTAAATTCAAACGTAACTCTGCACATTTGTCTTCTTCTCATCTACTGCACGTATTGCCTTCTGTTGTTAGTAGTTAAAGCTCACTCTTACTCTGAGATGCTTCAGTCATACATACACAATTTAATTTTAATTTTGTACAGGTGGGGAACAGTGAAATCATCAAGTAGGAACTACAGTCACTCGCTCCTTCACATCTGCCCAATTTTTAGATCTTTGTTGCGGTGACTGTAGTTCCTACTTGATGATTTCACCGTTCCCCAACTGTCCAAAAATTAAAACCCCAATCGCTAGTTCCATATATTGGTGCCATATGAGTCCTTGTCTTAGCCATAAACTCATCCATGTTATGTTACACATCAAATAGGTCAAGGGAATGTGCAGTTGTCCTTATCTGATT
The DNA here is from genome assembly GCA_011057875.1 of Pterocles orientalis. Taxonomy (NCBI): domain Eukaryota; kingdom Metazoa; phylum Chordata; class Aves; order Pterocliformes; family Pteroclidae; genus Pterocles; species Pterocles orientalis. The sequence goes on from WKFP01014362.1 coordinate 275,639, forward strand.
GTATTTCCTTTAACAGAAATGCTTACTTCTTTCAGATACACTCCCTACATCTGGATTAAGATCCTGATTTAAAAGCCAATGAAAACTGGCCTTTATTTTAATGCAGTCTTCGGTGAGTTCTGGATCAGTCTGTTGGTGAACAAAATTCTTTCCCTACCTGTTCCATTTTATTGAAAACATTGCTCTCCTACACACTCAGATAGAAGTCGTAGGTCTTTAATTAGTCTATTTTTATGTACAGGTTGTGCTATATAGATGATATAAAAGGTTAGTGATGGTCACATGCTGGACGAGGTTCTCCAAAGACACTGATGCCACCATGCCAGGCAACTGTTCAAGGAGAAAGAGCTAGGATTCACAGACTTGAAGGAGGTACTGTAACAAATCCATTAAACATCACTGAAGTAACAGATTAACCTAAACCACTTAATCTCATTGCTCTGATTTTTAATATTGTACTTGATGTTACAAATAAAATAGAAATTTAATTTTTAATTTATAAAGTTTCACATTTCAATGTAAAACCAACAGCAGGTTTAAAGTAAAAAGCTTCGTGGAGGCAACAGCTTTTTTTTTTTTTAATTTCAACAAGATTCTAATTTTATAAGAGTAGAGAAATGCATAAACATTCATGATTTTCTTCTGTACACATCTGTGTAAATTAGTTGATACAAATATAATTTACTATAGAAACGTTTGTTTTTGCTACACACAGCTCTATGCTGACAGTACATACTAGTCAATTAATCTTTCAAAGAATGAGATTTATGCGTTTTACATTCTAACCTCCAGTATGTCCATTGCCAGCAGTGGACTTCATGTTCAGAGAATTAGACTCACAGTGTCAGCAATCTAAAATTAAATTTCAGTACAAGATTATAAATAAGCAAAAATGAATGTATCATTTTGATATCATAATTGCCAGATGCTTAAAGGCCATGATCCAAGCCAACCAGAATCAGTGACAGTTTTCGCATTGACTTAGCTGGAATTTACCCGCAGTTCCCAGTCACCATAGACTCTCATTTCAGTTTTGCAATTTTATCACAGCGTGAAGAGTTAAGAAGTGCATAGTATCACAGCTTCAGTGTCAGAAGTAAAGCCTCTAAATCTTTCTGGGCCTCTTTATCCTGAAAGAAACAGACAACCATGCATCAACTTAGATAGGATAAATCTCTTCATTTCCCCAATACGTGCCTATCCACATTTCTTTACTAACAACAGACATAACACACAACTGCAACAGCCACAGAATGTAAAGACTGCATAGTACGTTAATTTATCAGTGAATGCAAAAATAAAGTTTGAAGTGAAAACAAGAGCCAGATGGCAGCTCTCCGTTTACAGCTCTGTTAAAGCACTTACAATGTTAGCCACAAATACCCTTCTCAGCAGACCAGTAAGCCTTTCAGCTTAGGCTGTAACTTTTACTGGTGTACTCTGCATCAAGTACCACCTCGCCTTATACTTTATGTAACCTTGCAACCCAACTGTGTGCAGTTTTTCTAAAGATATTTCCATGATGTTTGATAATGATTTGTTATACAATTAACAAGAAACACTGGGAAATGTAATTAATGATGTAGGTTAGACCGTGGTTTCAGTGCATACAGCCATACCTACCTGTAATCACCACCATGGACTGACTACACCCTTGGGATCTTCTACACGGGTGTTGGTGGGCTCTCCCTATGCTATGGGGCTCACAGCAGAGTGGAGCCAAGGGGGGAGCAAGAGGCAAGTAATCTGCCACGCTCAGAGCCAACACTGTGTTATACCGCCTAGGACAGAAGGGAAAGGCTCCTTTCAGGCTGACGTGTAAGTGCACAGTTTGCACAGGGCAAAAAACCAAACCCAGCCCACAGACTCTTTCACAGGTAACCAGGGACACATTTTGGCACGTTTGGCTATTCCACGGATAATCCGTTTGCAAAGGGGTACATGCAGATGAATGTGTAACCACAGTACAAAAACTCCATTACTCAATTTATTTTTGAAATGTCTCCTGGATATAATCCACTTGCTTTACTTGCCACTGCAAAACTTCTAGCTTGCAAAATGCACCTTGGTTTAAAACCACATTTCTGAAAAGTCAGCAGCTCATACCTGCAGGCTGGTAAGGGTCCAAACACTCAATACATGCACCCATGTGTGCTTAGCAGTGCAAGTCAAAAGCACTTGGCACATCACAAATTTTGTGCAAGTATTTCTAACGACAGAGACCAGTATTTCTTTCCCAGAAAACGCCACAGGCAATTCTGAAAGAAAATACTGTAGACAGACAGTGAAGTAATCGCTGAATTTCAGGATCACTTCATTATCCAATCAACCAAAGAGCTGGAACAAAATACAGGATATATATAAAATATATTTTAAAATATATTTTACAGGTGAAGAAATTCCTGCTTCTCTTTATTTTGGTTAGTTGTCTGTGTCATGCAGGAATAGAGAAGAATATTGAGATGATAGAAACCATATGCCAGACATGTCAAACTACATTATATTATTGGTCTGGATTAAGGCATTAATACATTAGCTGGACACTTCTCTTGGAGTCGCTGCTTTGCTCCCACTGGCAACAATAGGCTAAACTATCTGCCTAATCATTTATCAGAGGCCTTAAAAGGCACACACTGCAAAGCCAGTAAACTCTTGCCAAAATACTCTCACAGAAGGAAATGTCACACTGAATTCAGCACCCCTTAAACTCCACGTCACTACAGCCTGCCCGGAGCACCAGCCCGTGACTTTCAATAAAAATCAGAAAATTTAACATTTATATCAATATGTTGATTAATTCAGGGAAAATACACTTTTCCGTACTGACTGTGGTCAACTTGTGACGATGATTCTAAACTTCATTAAACAAAACAGTAAAAAGCCAGATATTGTCCCATGATCTTAAGAAAACGAAAAAGGTTTCCGTGTACCTGGTCCTATTCTTTTCACACTTTTCTAAGCCAAAAATGATAAAGATGCAGGTTTTCTCATATCCGAATATTGTTCAGCTTTTCCTGCATCGATGGGATTATTTACTTACTTTGCAGTGTACAGCATTTTAAAAGTCTATCTCCAAGCAGCTTTGTATAATTGTCTGTCTCCTTAGAAGCAAAAGATCATATTGGGCAATGAGCTTTAATGAGTTGCAAAGGTCCCAAAAATATTGGGCAATCTTTCCTGAATCCTTCCTCTGGGCTTAGGAAAAAGAATGAAACAAACTCACGATTGTTCTACGAACTAGCTGGAGAAGAAACTGCAAACGTGCAAAGTGTCCTACCTCTGGGTTGCCAGTTCTAAACAAGACTACATCAGGAAAAGCAGGAATTACGGTTGCAAACTACTTAACGGACTGCGTTAATTGAGCCAGCAGCTTCCAGTCAATAATAAGAACCCAGATGGTAAAAGCATTTTAAAAAAATCAGTAATGGCATTAAAAACAAAGCTGAGAATGGTCAGTGAAGGGGAACTATTATGTCACCTTTGGATGGAGTCCTTCCAGACCAAGAGGTGTGTCACGCTAAAAGGGGAGAGAAGCCACAACTCTGTTCAGGCTGCCAGTCTCCAGTTTCAAGGATGAAAACTTCATTAATACCCAAAGCTGTTAACAGGAAGACAAAGCCATAAATCCTGTATTTGGCCAACTCTCTCCCTCATTGATTTCTGGGTCTGTGGCTTTCTAAAAATGAACAGTCGGGTTGGAATTTTTTTGGTCTTTTTTTTTAAGACAAGCAGGCTTTGATCTCCCTTTAGAGCACGGCAGGGAGAGGAAGAGGTGCAAGTTGTAGGAGGAATGCAGTGTATTTGCGTCAGTCCCATTTGTTCACCCTGAGGCTCAGTTCAGTGCTGACTGCATACTCAGCCATTTTCAACCTTCACTTTCTACTGTCAAGGCTTACATTTATTAAACACTTCTCATATCATTTTCAGAGTTGAATACGAGTTCAAAATGTTCTGCAAACTGCTACACAAAAGGTATTTAAATTACAGGGTCAGTGACTGTATTTTCCCCTCTTCCTATTTAGTTGCTTTTCTTTCATGTTTCATCATCCACAGGGAATACGCACAGGAAAAAAAGACCTGGGAGGCCAGGGACTGAACAAGGGAAGAGAGGGAGTTGAAAACAAGAGCAAGATGGAAGAGAGAGCTGGTGGGAAAAAGGGAATGTTTGGCTTAACTGGAGGTAGTCCACATTTTGACAGTTAATTTCTGCTGAAAAATTTTACTGATAAAGTACCCACAGATATACACATATAATTGTTAATGTAAAATTAAATGGCAATTAAAGCAGAGACCGAAAGATAATGATTTTACCTTCCATCTCTGCTAATTATTTCCTTATGCGCTAAACACACTCAACCCAGGCACTGCACATGTGTGCACTTGTTGACAAAGTCCCAGCTGTCAACAGAGAACGATACACCCCCATGACCACAGCCAAAATGGTTACACCAGCCAACTATAACATAATTGTGTGCAACCACTGCCAAATCCCAAGCTGACATGCATCCTGTAGGGTTTCATTGAAGTCAGCGGGGCTGCATGGTATACTAAACGAGCTGGGCTGCAAGGGTGGTCCAAAGCTGTGCTCTGATACGCAGTAACAGCAATGAGGTGCTGAGAGCCACCTCTGATTTTGGGTACAGCTGTATCATTCCTTCACAGCTTCAGGAGAAAACCTCCACTGTAGCAGAAGAGATTCCCAAACATGCATAAGGATTGTTAATTAGAAAGTAATAGCTCTTGTGGACAATATAAATCACATAAAGCTTTATGCTATCTGTTCTCAATTTCATGATAGACTGTCACAGATGGTGTGACTGCAGTAGGCATTAATCTGCATACAATTGCATAATACTGGTTTTCCCCTTATATATTTCAATAAGCCAATGCAATCATCCACTTACAACCTTCTCTTGACTGCTGAATGTCACAAATCAGGGCACTTTATGTCCTTTCATATTTTTAGTAACTTTTTATGGGGATGAACCATGACTTATCAAGGCTTTTAGGATCAAGGCAAGCACAGCTTTAAAATACATAGCTGCTAATAAGTCAACTTTTTCTGATTATACTCCAAGTAGAGGGAAAAACACCCTTTCACACCCAGAAGACTGTGAATGAATAGTTCAGCTAGTTACAGGATTGCTGTTGAAAAATTATACAAATGGCACAATTTTATTTAGAATAATTAACAGTAGTGTAAAATTTTATCTGCCAGCAGTTTTTTCCTAACTTAAAAGACCAAGTTTCACCTATAATCTGGTTTCCTTTTACTATTGTACCTAACACGGAGCTTTCGGTGTTCAAGACATTCCCCTCTTTCTGTCCAGCTGCCGCCCTTACCATGGCAGGACCTACAGCCCTTCTTTCTGTGCAGTCACCGTTAAAACGGCTTGAACACAGTGACACCCAGTTACAGCACCTTCAGAAAGATGCCTGTGAAGGCTCTTCTTCACCCTGTATATTGACTCTTGGAAGCTTGACTTCCTCTGGCCACTCTACAAAAATAGGAAGGCAGTTGCAAACCTCTTCATCCTGCAGTGCACTGCTACCTCTGGGAATATTTCTCTTACTCTGTCCCTGCATTGTCAGGATGCCAGCAGCCAAGATACACTCCATGCTTTGAGGAATCATCCGTCAACCTGCCTTGCTGCACCAAGAGCTATGCTGAAACTGTGTTACCTTCGATAGGAGGTTGAGACGAATGCTTTGCGATAAACTAGTAACTTAATCGTAAATATAGTAAGCTCAGTATTTATCAGGATAGACTTTAGCCTTATGTATGAAACTGCTATACTATAAAAAATATTGTAATCATTTTTTGGGACTAATTTCTGGAGAGGGAGAAAGAATAAGCAGACAATGCAAACAAACCTTTTGGCAAGAACTTCAAAAACATACAGATGGCAAATCAGTCTGATCACTAAGACAGAGAAAACACAGACTGTATTCTCTGAAGTGCAAAATAATGTGAAATATTGGAGGTCTCAAGTTCTTTTAGCAGCTCTTTTAAAATGTCTCTTTTTTATCAGCATTTTACAGTTTGAAGTCTGATCTCTTCATCAGGAGTTTTTAAAAGGCCCACGCCCTGAGCTTAAAGCACTCACATTCAGTGTAAACAGAATCACTAATTAAGGAACAGTTTTTTAATGTATATTCAAAAGATACTTTAATTTTGGGTTGGTGGTAGCTATTAGGAAATTCTTGTTCAACTCCACACACAGTGTTAGCAGGAAAACAATAGTCTAGAATTCAAAATGAACACAAATCTAAATACTTCCATTATTTTGTAATTGAAACACCATGGACTTTTGCTTAGCATTTGGAGAACAAATGTGCATATAGGAACGAATATCCTCTGAAAACAATAACATTTTGTATTTAGCTGATGAGAAAAGAAAATGTTCTGTTTCATGAGAAAACGAAAACATTTTTTATAAGGTTAACCCAAATTATTCATATTGTTTCAATGGGTAGTTTTTTCACAAACAAGTCATAATTTGTAAACTTCACTTTAAAAGCAAGTGTAAATTATTTTTTCCTCCTCAAAATCTTACTTAGAAGGACAGATTACCACAGCAGCTTCAAGTGGAAATACCACAGCAAGGTCTGCTACGTATGACCAACCTATGGTACCTGGAGTAGGCTTTTCCTGAGAAGCCTGTTGTGGAAAATTCAAGATATACAAATGGTCTGTTGTAATAGAAACAACCGATGGGTGCTGAAGTTTATACTCTGCCCTCTCTTCCACTCCTCTCTAACTCCCACACTTTTCCTTACCGACAATATTAAAAATATAAATTAACGGCCAGTGTGATCAATTAGAGTGAGGTAAAAAAGGGCAAAAAAATCTTACTGGCATGATTTCTCCTCAGCAGCTGCATTCTTGTGTAAACATTCAGCCACTGTTTCTGCCCATTATTATATTTAACTCGTCCTCCACATCAGCTTTTCTGGAGTTTCAAATGTCTTTAACAAGTCTCTGCTTCCTGCCATTCTACACCTCTAAGAAGTCAATGCCATAATGATCAATTTCTGTAACATCTAAATCTCTTTCACTTGTTAATTTCAACTCTGCATTGCCTTCATTTGTGATTTCTGGGAAGGAGGGAGTGTTTTTTAAATTAAGGTTTGGTTTTCTTAAATTACCAATAATTTTGTAAAATACATTCTCAGCTTCAGGGAAGTTTTTATCTGCATTGTAAGGAAGACTTTCAGCATCTCTCAGGGCAAATAGATTTGCTTTGCATACTTCATGCTTTGACGTCTTCGGCTCTTCAAAGACTACATTTTTTGTAATACAACTGCTGCTTTTTAGATTCATTTTCAAAAATATCATAGAGACCAGAACCTTGAAATTTTAATCTCTTTCTCTGCTAGGCTGTTAATCCCTTTGTGGTGAGTTTACTGGTCCTACAAGGACAGAGTTCACTCTCCCACCCATGCTGATCTCTAGACACAAGAAAAAATTCTTTACTATTATACTATATAATCCTACATTCAAACTTTAATTTTCTACAAGTTCCAGCCTTGAAAATACCGAACAATTTTTGTTATAAACAAGAAATCAGTGTCTTATTCCTCTTATGTGCAAAGCACTGTGTGTTTAATCAAGCATACACACCCAAACACACATTTTGTCTTTTTATATGCAAGACAAATGCTCATGTTTTCAAATTGAAATGATGTTTTTCTCCCCAAATTTAAAAAAGTCATTTTTCTCCATCACAGTAGTCCACCACATCTGGTTTCAACAGCCCTTCACGTAGTCACACTCACCAAGGCTTGGAGCGCACTACAAAGCAAAGAGTCTCAGTAAGGGTAATGCAGCATCGATGAGACAAACAGAGCAGCTGTTACGCACTTTACAGTAACTCACAGCAGCCCTGAACGTTAGGATCTCTTTCAGTGAAGGGGTGAATGTTTCCCAAGACCCTGAGGTTATCCACCTGGACAACAACCAGAGAAAAGCAGGACAATTTAGTGTCCTGTGCACCTCCAGCAGTGAAGTACCACTCCACAGTATGACAGTATTTATGGCCAAGGAAGGACTGTATGATTCATTGAAGGTTTTTGTTTAGAGTAGAGAGGATAAAGAGAAAGGTCTCTAAAGTAGTATTGTAAAATCAGTTTTGTTTTCCTGATGTAATTTGCACCAAATCTCCTGTATTTCCATTAAAAAAAAAAGTGTTGCCTGTAGTTAAAAATGTGCCAAACTATTTATAAAAACTGGTATTAGGACTTACAGGAGCCATTCAATCAGAAGTTGTCTCTTATGATTTCTATGGTATCCTTTTTTAGGTTCATAATAGGGTTGAAACTGGCCATCTTATGCTTTTTTGTTTCTTCAACAAGAATGACCTCTCTCTGGAAGCCCCTCTACCCCTTGAATTAAAAATAGTCTGTAAGTGGTAGAACAGATGCAGAAAAAGGATATTTGGATGTGATACAACATTCAAGACAAAAATCATTTCACTTAACTTGAAATGTTACATGAAACGAATTCTAGACAAAGTGTCAAAGTGCCCTGAGTTAGACCAGCTGAGAATTTGACCTGAGGATTAAGATGAGCTATGGGCTGATGCCAAGCACCTCTGGTTCCCACTGAAGTTACTGGAAACCGTGGACGCTCAGAAGCAATAAATAGTAAACCATTGTCTACTATTATTTTTCATACTTATGCTGCAGGATGATTTGTATCATGAAATACTATACATTTCCTCAGCGTGGCACCTTTCCAGCAACTTTGTGTCTCAGTCTGCTCCTGATTTTAAGCCTATATATATACACATGTTTCTCAGTAGAAGCCAACATTTAAAAACAATAAAGGAATTCCCCTGCCTGAAGGAAGAGAGAAAGCTCACATGAGAAACTATGATTACACTCGGGAATGATGGGTTGCGCATGACTGTGACAACATACCACACTGCTGACAACCTTGAGATCCTGTGCTGTGGCAAACTGAAATAAATCCTCAGACTGCCGCTGACCTGTTTTTTCTTTTTCAGACCAAGAACCCCATCTTTGACAAGGCTGTAGTCAATCCAAGCACTTTATCAGCATCCATTTACTACTGTCTCTTTTACTTACATCTCTTTAGTCTTATTACAGCCTCCTCCCTCCCTTAAACTAACCTGACTAAATGTTATTCCTATGGAGAGCTCCAAGCCCTGAACCACTTCAGTTCCAACATTTCCCCCCCAAATCAGTAACAATCCTTCTCTAACACAACAACCAAAACAACACGTAATATTCTCATTCAGATGGGACTCGAGGTAACAGTTCACATCAGCAGAGTTTGTGTTCCAGATGTCCGTTTTATAGGAATTCCTTTCTGTGTGCAATTGGTTTTACCTTGTGCTAACTGGCTTTTGGTGTTTAGTTTTGGTTTTGGTTTTTTTTAATTGAATTACACCCTGTTGCCCCAATGCTATATTTTCCTGGACTTCTTTTTCTAAACTTAACTCAAAACACACCACAAGTGAACAAGACAAAGCAGATAAATCTGATACCTATAGAATTAGTCAAAACAGAAGAGGACAAATCATTTTATCCTCTTCTGATGAACAAAAGATTTTTGGGGCCCCTCTGCTGCTCTTTCCTCCACTCACAAACCAGTATCGCTTATTCTCATCACCACCCTGCTTGCCAAAATACAACCACCCCTCTCAGATTGCTCCCAAATTCCTGCTCTTACTCAGGGTACCCCCTCCTTCTCAGGTCTGCTGGTACTTCAGAAACGCGATGGGGCGTCCCTTTTACCAGGGACTAAACCCCCCAGATGCCCCAGGATGTGCATGTTTAGACTGATGACACTGAACTTCAGAGGCAGGATTCCCCTCTCATTAACTGCAGTCTAGGAGCCAGGTGTCTCAGGTACACATCCTACACAGATCGTCACACCTACTTTCTGCCATCAGGGGATAGAGAGAGGCAGGCTGGGGCACCCAGAGGCATCTCTCTCTCCACCAAGTGTAGGGGAAGTCTCAGCAGCTATCTTTGGTCACCAAAATTTAGTCCAGCTATTGTTATCAATGTGAATCCCAATTTACACTATCGCTATACTTTTTCAAGGAGTTTTTATTAATATGTGGGATGAATTCCAGTTTACTAAACACAGGCAGTCTTATCAGTTTCTGTGATATAGGTTTGTTTGCATTTTTACCAGATAGCTTCAGAGTTCACTGCAAGATTACCTGGCCTGTAGTAAGTTGAATACAGGAAAACCAAAAAATTCATCAGCACAGTCAGTGCAGATATATACAAAATGGGCTGAGTTCAAGGCATTTCAGTTGTATGCTTTCTTCCTCACACCATCAGTCCTATTTTATGCAAAGATGTAAGTTACCACATAATAGATTATTTATAGCAGTCTTTCCCACGTTCTGTAATAGGCAAGGTACATTTCAACAGTAAGTGAAGTATAAAGCAGAGTTAAGAGATTATTAAAGTCATATCTGTATGAATACATGTGTAAAGAAACATGGAACTTAAGCAATGATTATTTAATTTATGATTGATACATACTATAACTTGGGCCAAAAATATAGGCCACCCAGAAACAGCTGCTGGTGAGGCATGCAGTGGTCTTTCTTCCCAGCAGGAACACTTGACATAAACATGTTAGTGCTCCACACAAAGCATTTATTGTCAATCAAGTTACAGAGCTATTTAATGGTCTTTTCCCTTAACTTCAAAGAATTAAATGGGATAAGGCCAATTCGTCTCTGGAATCACCTCTCTCTCTCCCTACCACATCTGCTATGCTCAAAGGGGGTCCCTTAGGCTGACAA
>WKFP01014362.1:290623-331875 GCA_011057875.1 Pterocles orientalis
GGGACTAAACCCCCCAGATGCCCCAGGATGTGCATGTTTAGACTGATGACACTGAACTTCAGAGGCAGGATTCCCCTCTCATTAACTGCAGTCTAGGAGCCAGGTGTCTCAGGTACACATCCTACATGGATCGTCACACCTACTTTCTGCCATCAGGGGACAGAGAGAGGCAGGCTGGGGCACCCAGAGGCATCTCTCTCTCCACCAAGTGTAGGGGAAGTCTCAGCAGCTATCTTCGGTCACCAAAATTTAGTCCAGCTATTGTTATCAATGTGAATCCCAATTTACACTATCGCTATACTTTTTCAAGGAGTTTTTATTAATATGTGGGATGAATTCCAGTTTACTAAACACAGGCAGTCTTCTGCCCCCAAGAAGTTTCTGTGATATAGGTTCGTTTGCATTTTTACCAGATAGCTTCAGAGTTCACTGCAAGATTACCTGGCCTATAGTAAGTTGAATACAGGAAAACCAAAAAATTCATCAGCACAGTCAGTGCAGATATATAGAAAATGGGCTGAGTTCAAGGCATTTCAGTTGTATGTTTTCTTCCTTACACCATCAGTCCTACTTTTATGCAAAGATGTAAGTTACCACATAATAGATTATTTATAGCAGTCTTTCCCACGTTCTGTAATAGGCAAGGTACATTTCAACAGTAAGTGAAGTATAAAGCAGAGTTAAGAGATTATTAAAGTCATATCTGTATGAATACATGTGTAAAGAAACATGGAACTTAAGCAATGATTATTTAATTTATGATTGATACATACTATAACTTGGGCCAAAAATATAGGCCACCCAGAAACAGCTGCTGGTGAGGCATGCAGTGGTCTTTATTCCCAGCAGGAACACTTGACATAAACATGTTAGTGCTCCACACAAAGCATTTATTGTCAATCAAGTTACAGAGCTATTTAATGGTCTTTTCCCTTAACTTCAAAGAATTAAATGGGATAAGGCCAATTCGTCTCTGGAATCACCTCTCTCTCTCCCTACCACATCTGCTATGCTCAAAGGGGGTCCCTTAGGCTGACAACGCTCAGGTTTGAACTTGTCACGCTCTAGGATGGCAAGACATTTCCAGTCATAGGTCGGTAATTATGGAACTTGCTTCTACATGAGATCAGTGTGAACCTTCTTGCCGTGACTTGGTTTCTATTTGAGAAATTAAATCATTTAAAATCTCTCAAATATCTGTTGAAATTTTGCATCCATATACTAAAAATACTCTAAAGGGCCTAAAAAGGAACCTAATAATCCGTTAGAATAAACTATGTTCCAGAATAAACTATGACTCCTTAACTGCGCTGTGGTTGAAGACAAAGGCAATTCTGAATAACTCATCTTCCTCTCCTATAGCTAACACACTGCCCTGCAGGCCTTGCAAGAATCACAAAGCAGAGACAGAGACTGTGGGACAAAAATCCAGAATGCTTTCAACTGAGAAAAAGTAGGTCTGGGGCAAAATTTCAGCACAGCTAGAGTGACAGACTCAACTGCTTATTCTTAAGCTAGTCTAATGAAATGGGCTGAATTAAAAAGAGTGCAATTGAATTTCTCACAGCCTCTGACAGAGACAAGTCTCCGATAGTTCCCCCAACAAAGATTTTTTTAAAGCTGTTGATACAGACAACTGCAATGAGCTAACCTAGAGTGGAGGAAAAAAAGAAGGTTCTGTGTTCAGAGGAAAAAGTGAAACATTATGTTATTACTGACAGTGCAATAATAAGTGCCAAAGACAAGACAGCGGTCTCAAGAGAACAAATTATCACTCTCAATACCCACCTCACTAGTAACTGAGAGAACTGACAGTGCAGAATCACAGTACTTCAGTGCATTGTTTTTCTGGCCAAGATCTCTATAGCACTGAGAAGAAAAAACATTTTGTTTCCAATCAGACCACTGTAACAATACCAGAGTCTACAAACCATTATTTTAAAAAGAATTTGGTTACCTTTGCCAAATATACATAATTGTATTTGGAATATCCTGGATGCATTTCTTCTGCCTAAATAATAAAAAATAGGAAAGAAAATAAACATAAAACTTGTGTGATGAGATTTATGTGATCTGCATAACATTTTTAGTAACGCACTAAGCTTCCTCAAATATCAGAGTCAATCATCCCTACTGTGTGCACCACAATCTGGTTAGCACTTCAAAAACACCCTTGAGAGAACAAGAAAAACCAAAACCCAAACCCTTAACCAGGCACATGAGATGCTGATACTGAACACATAAAAATGTTCTGCTTGCTCTCCTCTCTCCCTATGTGTTTTGTAAAGACATCGGATCAGTCTACAGAATATCTATTGGATTAATTCACCTACACCGTGGCTTGGAAAACAAACACTGCTCTCTCTAGACTATTAATATTTATTTCCTCACCAAAGAAATAACCAAGCAACCAAACAACCATTCACACTTTGTGTAATGGGTAATGAACTGTATTCATGAACTTTATAATTATTTTTCTTTCACAGACCCATATCTCCTAGCTCTGGGTTCACCTTTTCATATTATCTTCTGAAAAGTTCAGGTCATTAAAAAAGTTCAAGATTGTCTCCATTCTAAAACACATCAAGGATGCAGAAGCTTGAAAGATGAATAAAAACCTTACTGATTATCTACTAACCAAGAAGCAGCTTTAATCAAGAAACTGCTTTGGGGGAGAGAAAAATTACATTAGTGAAATTTATAGTAGCTGTAATCCTTGGACCAAAACAATGCTGCTTTCACCACAACTGTGTATTATCAAACAATTGAAAAAGAAACCCAAACAGTTGTCTTTTAGACAGTAATTTAATTTTTGTTGCAGAAGATGACTTAAAACCACAGTTACTCTGCAGCCCACCACAAAATCCCCTGAAGCTAAAGTGAACATTTCAAATTATTTCTACCACCTTTGGAGTTTGACCTTAAAGATAAAATCTCTTAAACTGCGAAGAGGGTAATAAATTGTATTGTCCAAAATTCAGCAGATCACTCCACCTTAAACAGAGAAAGACCACAGAAAACAAGCACTTTTGCTAGTGAAGAAAAGATGCTTGTCCAACTGTTTTGAGAAATCTCCTGAGAGTCATTGTAATGATGGAAGTTTATGCTGTGAAAAACTTGTATTTTTCAGCTCAGAAGGAGAAACAATTCATATAAAAGACACTGAACGACAGGTTTATTTTATTCATGTGGTGTTTTCTCATAACTGTGCGTTCAAGTAGAAGTCCCAGGAACATGGACCTATATGACACAGCTTTATTTTCTACTTCACTGCAAAGGTAATTTCACCTCCACAAACAAGAAAGGCTTCTACTGAAATTCAATGGAAAGAGAAAGTGAAAAAGAAAAGTGTCACAATGTCAAAGTTTTCCTTGCCTATGTTAACCCTCTTGGTTATCTCTATGGTTAATGTGTTTCAATGGCATATATAACTAATGTCTCACAGATACAGATTGTCTCATGGCAAGTCGTTGAAGAATTCCCTAAAACTAAAGAAAGACAAGAAGGCGCTAGCTACTCATCTCCAAATTAATTTTAAAATAGAAAAGAAAAAATATTTTAGTAGAGAGGTCTGTGCTGTTTAGGAGAGCCCTGAATTTATAGCTATTGAACACAATCTGTTGAGCAGACATCTTGACAACAGTCACATGTAGCAGCTGGTAAACAGTCACACAGGAAAACCCTTGGCTAGGATTTACCTTAAGGAAATTCTGCAGTGCTTCTTCTACTGTTGAAGTTGGTGGAGTCCCAAAGAGAGCAGCAGCTACTTTCTTTTCAATCCAAGACAACTGAGCTACCTATAAGTAAAAAAAAAAAAATAAATTACAAAAAGATTAAAAAATCAAGTCTTCAGGGCTGCTTTTCAGTTTTGGAGTAAATACTGTCCTGTGCCACTGTACTACTTAGACAACCTATTTTGCAAAAGAACCTGTAAATTTGCCAGCTCAAAGCAGAGTCTTTTGTATTTTAGATTCTGTTAACAGGAACGTGTACACATTAAGAATACATGACAAAACACCAGCATCATTGATATGAGATTATTCCAATGTACAGAGCTTGAAATACAGTTTAGGTTTCATAAGACCTTGGCATTTTTTAAAACCTAAGACTAGAAATAGTGCTTTAAACCTGTTAAAGTTTTCATGAGACAGACAGCTTACCACCATAGTCCATGTACTTGACTACTTTTCAACATTACAAAAAGCTGTTACTAGAGTCAAACTGTGAGTGCTCCTGATGCTTGTAAAACAACTTCACTTATTACACAGAAGATGGTGACAACCACTGTTAAGAAATGGGCTTTTTCCTCTTCAAATCTGACAAATAACACTTGCCAAAGACCTCTTCTCATTTCAGGAAGACTGGCTGCTATAAAAGGACTTTGGGGAACTGTCACATTGCCACACAACGTACATGACTTCTTCCCTTACATACAGTGACACCTGACAGACACTGCTTTGGACACTGCCACAAGGTATTTGGCTCCATCACCTCACCTGGAGAAACACACCTCACATCCCTAACAAAGGATGGAGCTGCCGAGAAAAGCAGTGTGAGACTGAGGCCTGTTTAAATGGAGAAGCGAAGTCACCCTCATTTGGACACTTCTTCTATGTCTGTAAAAGTCAGGACTTTATTCCTTCACATCAGTATTTGAACCATAGCACTGATGGCTCCTGTCACAGGGTACAGCCGAGTTTAAAAATTGTAAAAACCAAGGTTCTGTGTCTTCCTAGCAATTTTTGGTCTGATCTATGCAGAGGCAACATAGATAAGGGATTCATATGGGCAAAGAAAGAGAGCCTCTCACTGGAGACCTGGAGGTGAAATACGAGTCACACGGGGACATCTCTTTTCCAAAGGGAGCTGCAATTCCTACTGCTGTAAAAAATTTAAATGGTTTTGGATAACTTTAGATTATTTCTGCCTCATTCCCTGACTTCCCAATCTCTTCACAGCTGTTGTTGCTCTCCATCATCTCCTCCAGCTAAATCCAGCAACTATCCAGTAGATGTCAGTTCATTATGGTAAAATATAAGAACCCATCCACATATAACTATCCACAGCCATCAACCAGAATGCTTCCCTTTTGAACAGATATCAAGCTGTGTGTATTTCTTGTTACAAACTGCCCTAGAAATACCACTGCAAAGAGTTCAAATGCAGGCCAGCATGGGACAGGAAAATGCACAGGACCATGTTTTCCCATCTGGCCCCAGTGACTCCAGCTACATAAGAGCAACACTGCTTGGAGACAGAAGCTGTCCTGGCCCAGCCTTGCTGGTTGTTTGGCAGAGTCCAGTGCTTTATTTGCTAAATGGTGTCAGTAAGTCTTTCACACAAAACCACAAAAAATTATATTCCAGAGAGAAACAATATTAGGAAAATAAAGCTTTCTTTTCATTCTCCCACACATTGCACTCTTCAAGCCTCTTCTAAGGGAATAAAATGTTTTTTACAAAAGCTCTCCAGCAATCCAGAGTTCGTATTCATTGAAGCAACAAGATGTTTCCCCTCTCCGCACTGCAGTGTGTTCACACTGTGTTACAAACTGCAACATACTGGTTAAAACTTCAAATTTTAGGTATATATAAATTCCCTCACACACTTCATTTCCCTAGATGCCCTATAGTTTCTGAGATATATTCTGTGACAGACATTAAAAGGATTTTTGCAAAAGTAATGTTTTATTCATGCCGATCTACTGCTGCAGTGTTCTTTATTCTTTTAGAAAAAGAAGGGGTTTTCTATATTTCTAGGTCCATCACATCAACATAGAGGTAGCTTACAGAGGGAGGAAGAGAGGGGAAAAAAAATAAAGGGTATATATATGCTTACACTGTTCTCTGCAAGACACACAACACCCTGGAGATACACAACCCTGCACAGATACAATTACCACGCACGTGTATGCTGTTATGCAATAGTGAGGAAACAAAACTGCAGTTTTTCCATGTGGAGTTATAATTACCTATTGAAAACACAAGTTCTTCCTGGCAGTTGTTTTATTTTCTTATAAGGTTTAATCAGAACCAGTTTACTGAGGTTTTAGTCCTCATTTTACCTGGCTTGGGTGCTGCTTTGCACTATTCAACCTTAAAAAAGCCCAAGCATGGATGCACCTGGCCATTTTTATATTACCAATCCCACCAACATAAAACAATGTGTAGAAGTTAAACGCATGTATGCATACCAGTGAGTCTTTTTTAATGTGCACTGGCTTCAGCATTATACTTCATGACTATTACACAAATAGTCTGAGAATTCTGTAATGTTTTGAGCAGTCAGACTTATACACCACTGGCTTGACTAATTCACTGCAGCTAACTCCAGCCATCTGTAAATGAAATGCTCAGTTTACAGGCGTTGTCCAGGTTCCTTGCATGACCAACACAGAGAGAGAGAGGCATTTCCATCAGGCAGTTCCTCTTCACTTACATTAGCCTGGAATGAACATTCCTCTCTCTCTTTCTTTCAACTACAAAAAGAGCCCAGACAATGATACCTTGTGGATGGCTAAAGACAGGTGAGGTGAATCCCATCACAACAGCTTAACCACCGCCAGCTGAGTCAGCCTCCTGGGACGGAAAAGACCTGTTTTATGCAAGACACAAAATGGTGTCTTGGAGCAATAATGTTCAACAGGAAATTATATCCTTCCCCTAGACACACACGAGCAGAGTCTTCAATTTGAAAATTCATTAGAGTAAATCTTATGCCATGTTTAGTGAAATGGAAACACCATTCCTACCATACTGACTAACTTTATCAAGCATTCAGCCTGGTGTAACGTGCTCTAGTGTAGTGCAAATTTGACTTCTACAGTCACAGTATATTCCAAATAGTGGAAAGTGTATCTGCAGGTCCATACAAAATTCAGTACAAAGAGACTGTAACTGTCATCAGCTTCAGTGGAACCATGATTTCACTTAATGCATCTTCCAAAAATTGTGTAGGACAGCAGAAAGCAGGCAGAACAGCAGCTACCACAGCAACTAATAGCTACAACAACAACAAAACTAAAGAATGAACATTGCCCTTGTCCCCGTGATGATTTCCAAACCCTGACTGAGTTTTGTTTCTTTAAGGTCTCCCAAGCCCTGACGTCAGTCACCCCAGCAGCCTGAAAATTCACAAGGGCCCTGCAAGGAACACTGTGTTTCCACAGAATATCAGGTTTCAGGGTATTGGGTCACTCAAGGAACACCGCTCCCCAGCTGCCATACATGAGGAGAGCTAGTCCCACTTGCTCAAGAGAGAAAAACAAGGGCCTGAGGGACCATCAGCCAACTCCTGAACCTCCCTAGGGCTGAAGGGGAGTGGGTCACCACGAGAGCCTGGCCTCTGCCAAGGAGACGAGGCCACTCTTCAGTATCCCAAAGCTAACAGAGATACTTGTCTCACATGATCTCTCCTATAGATCCATCAAACAGCAAGCTTTCATCCTTTTATTCTACCCAGATCTCTACTAATACCAGAGATGGAAAAAAGCCACCCATAAACTGCAGCTGACCATGAAGTCTGTACCCAGAACGCTCCCATCAAGCCTCTTGTTCCTCTGAAGACCAAAGCAGAAAATGTGGTTCTCCTCTAAATACCAGGAAAAGGGATTTCCTAACACTCCTTTCTCTTTCTTAGCCTAGGATCAGCAAAAATCACATATGGACGGAAACATTGGCTGGAGTCTGGTTTTTTTTTGGTTTTGTCTTCTGTTTGTTTTTGATGAGATGCAAACCCTGCCTGTTGACAGCTCTTTTCAAGTTCCAGGACGTTGGTACCAAGGAAACTAACCCGCCTGGATTGAAAATTCAGACAGGGTTGACTTGCAGCCACAAAGGTTCCTCTTCTGATGTTTCCTTGCTAATAGCTCGCTGAAGACAGATCACACAATTGTCTTCCATAAAGGAAAATCATCCCATTGATCCAGCTTCAGTAAAATATTAATGGCACCTACTTAAATATCTCCAGAGAGGTTTTTTTTCTTTTTTATTACAATATATATTAACATAAAATTGTATTAAATAATTTTGCAATGCCTTGACTTCTGGAAGAGATTAAGTAACAGGACAGCAGTTTTAAAATACTGGCTTCCAAGACAAATATTCTCTTTCTTGCCAGCTGAGGAACCAGGACAGTCTGCAGAGGCATTTAGGCATTTATCCAACTTGAATTCCCCGGGCTTTTCAATTTCCAGTAAGGGGAGCAGACTTACAGAGCACACAGACAAAGGAACTGGGTCAACCCAAACAGACACTGGGAGACAGTAGAGATGAATCCAACACATGGCATGTAATCTGCAGAAAAGAAAATCTCAAGAGAACTAATTTTAAACACCCCACTAGCATTTACCAGAGGCTTTTACCCAGTTTCACAAGTATAGGCAAACTGTTCTGTGTCAGTCCTGAAATGGCAAGTAGCCATAAGTCTTAAGTAGATACACACTCCGTTTTAAAAGCTATTCTAAAGATCAAAACACTGAAAAACCCCACAAACACACAATTATAAAGGATTATCAGATAATTGCACCCAAAACTCTAAGGAAAGAAAACTAATTCCTCATCACCATGCACCACAGATAGTTCACTTCCAATAAATATTTCTTGCTGATCCAAACAGCAAAGTAGTTTTCACTTTCCCTTAACAAAAACAAAGCCAAAATGTGAAAGGCTCTAAACATTGTATCTATTTTAAATCATATGAACCAACCCAATCAAATATTTAAAACATTAAAGCTTCCCTTAGAGGTATGTACTTAACAAAGGCTGGTTTTGTCACAGAAGGCTGAGAAGTTTTGTCCACCACCAAAGCCATCTTAAATTAAAATTATTTCACTGCAGTTGTTTTTCTTTGGATACTAAACACTGGTTTGCTTTGCTTAGTGTATATTTTAAATATCTTAATTACAATTACATGGTAATCATCTTTTCCTAACATTATCACTAAAACTACCCTGGAAAAAATTACCACTATGTAGAAGCTCATATCAGCTCTGGAAAAAGGAAAATTAAAATAACATTTGGCAGGGTTCGGCAGTTATCTATTACTAGTGATGCTCAATTATCTTTGCTCAATGCATAAGCAAATAGGGGTTTTTCCCCTTGTCACCTCTGAAAACAAACAAAAAACCACATCAGAGCTATATGTGGCTTCTTGAATACGCAGAAGGTCTCACAGGCAAAATTTTGCCCATCATGACATCTATTAAATGATTGGTGACAACCTTGCCTAGCTGCTTGTGGTACCAGAAGTAACTTTCTAACACAGCTGAGATGACACGCTGGAGAAGGTGAGAAAGGGCAGTCAGAGCCAAATTCTGGCAGAACTCCACAAATCAAATAGCTTTACCAGCACAGCACACAGCCTCTGGATCCAGATTTCAGCCTTCAATAAATCTCTGTTTACCTCCACTATACTTCTTGCCTAAAAGTCTGTTCAACTGATTGTCATTTGTGAAAATGAACTGGAGCCCAGAGTCACAACACTTGAAGCATCCCCTTTTACACTCTCTTACGCTATACCTGTTTTTTTCCGTTTGGCAGCCCAAAAAACAGCGCTAGAAGATAGTAATAATATCCTCCAACGTTAAATGGGGAGTGACTGGGAAATGTTTGACTATAGTAGGAAGAAAACTACATCAGGTTTCCCAAAAAATGCTACCAAAGTCTACAAAGTATCAAACACTAGTTATCTTTTTTAACTTCACTGCTTCTGTCAGTAAAAGAATATGTGACTAAAACCAGACAATAATACCCCTGGAAGCAACACTTACAAAAGAACAGATATTATGGCCAATCCCAACTTGACCCCGAAGTCAGCTAGGCTAAATGTAAAAGTTAACCTTCCTTCCTCAGTCATCCCTTTTTCTTCTTTAATTTCCTCACACTGGACAATGTTTTTAAGAGCTGACAGCCCCAGAAGTTAAAACAAAATGTTATTCAATCCTGTACGTGCATTTATTTGTACTATGAAAATCTGTTCTGAGTGTTTCATGTTACTGTTTTGTCATGGCAGTCACAGAAGGCAAGAATTTAAAAAAAAAAAGAAGAAAAAGAGAAATCAAGCCTTAATTATTTCAGTGGCTACATCTGTTTACGTGGATTGTTTCACTTAATAAAATGCAGGTCAAGTCATACCCTAAAGCAAATATTAATCTATGGCTTTAATGTTCAGTAAGGAAGTCCCGCATAGATGCTGCGAGTGTGGAACATGAGTTTCTAATGATCCAGCACAACCAACCACATGTATTACTCGGTCAGGAAGTGGCGATTGTCACTAAAATGAAAGAAGAGTAAAAAACCAGTGCAATAAGAACAAAGTGAGGTATAATGAGATTACATGTAAAGTTTCCAAAAGTGAAAAATAAGCCAGGAAAAACATCTGGGAGTGTTTGACATAAATGGAAGCTGCAGTCAGCTGCTGGACGCAGCACGGTACAAAAGTGCTTAAGGGATCACTGGTCAGAGGGATGCTCTTCAAAGGCAGAACAGCAAGCAGACTACAGGACAATCTTCGGCAACTCACTTTTGGATAGCTAATGCTGATATTCAAGAATATCAGTGTGATGAAAAGCAAAATGAAAAGCTCTTTGAAAAAGCTGGTGTAACTCCTCATTCAAATCAACTGAGAAAAAAATGTAGTTGCTGAAAGCTCTTTGAAAGTTAAATATATGATCTGAAAAAACTGCTGAAAGATGACTTTGCATTAAGTCTTGTTGCAGATAAAGACAAAGTCAAAGGCTGCAATGTATCACAGCATGCCTTTCCAGTTTGCAGGCGCTTCATAGTGACTAGCATTGGAAGTAGCTGGAGGAAAAAGGCAGGGCTGGAATTGACTGCACATTAGCAGTTATTATCCTGACAAGCCTCCCAGTGATCTTTCACAGCATAGAATATGCAAGAACATTGTCTTCGGATGAAAGATTCTTCACAGCACTAAAGATGAAGCAATAAGGACAGCCATCTGAGCCATCAAAGATGTGGGCTTAAGAATAAGACAACTCTCATATTACAAGTACAAGCACCATTTAAAAACAAAAAAATAATCAACATCCAAGCTTGTAATACAATTATTTTAATTTTTCATATATCAGTAATTATCACTATTTCACTAACACAACATTAAAAAGCATGTGTTGTGTTGGCATAACACGAATTGTATCTCTTGAAAAACTTTTTGGTGAATTAGAGATTTTTATGCTTGCATCTTTGTTGTGACATTCTCCTGGAATTCACTAAGCCAGTATGGGAGCCTTGCTGCCACAGACATAATCCCACAGCATGTAAGCGCCTTTAACTTCAGCTATGGATGGGGAATAAAGTTATCAAAAGGCTGTGTTACCAGCCCAAGGTCACTCAGGAAGTCTGTGGCAAAATAAAGAAGTGAAATCAAGGCTTACAATACCAAAGGTCACCCTTCCTCCCTTCCAAATATCCGTTGTTTTTCGTTCATACATTCACATAAGAAACCTGAACACACCAATGAGGGACATACAAGGACAGCTTATTTAACGTACACGACAGGAATGCTCAGCAGTTAACATCGCACATGGAAGTTAATTCAGGAAATGTAAACGTACTGCTTCGTTTAGCTCACAACATCCACTTCGATAAACACCTACGTTGTCTTAAGTCCCACTATTTCATTTCGAACAATTAATTTTTCAGTATACTCAACTTAGATAAAAAAAAAACAACTTACAGAATAGCACCATCTTCCATTTAGGTAATATAAAAAAGGATCTTGAGGCTTAAGTTCAATTGCTTTGTCTAGGTGCTCCTATTAGAAAGAAAATCAGTGTCACTCGAGATGTTTGTTTGGCAAGTGTGTTTACATTCTTAGAAGTTTGCTGCAAATTATAAACAAATTCAGAAATCCTCTTCTGCTGCAATTCTGTCCTAACATCCAAAAAATATTGTAACTAGCAAACCCCTTCCTCGTGGAGGAAAATCATAAACAAAATCATTTAGCAACCTTGCACACAATGCAAGAAGGCATGCTCTATTTAGAACATGAGTAAGCAGCTCTGAAGTCCAATCAAAGAACCCCAGAACTTCTGTTTTAAAAAGGCAACAACTTCAATTAAATTAATTTTATGTACAGTTTGTATTGGGAAACTGTCATACAGCAGAACAGTGAGAGAGCAACCACTGTCTTTGCTAGATCTCACATGCCAGCACTGAAGCACAGTCTCTTCCACCCTGGAATATGACTGCCCCAACGAAATGGTACATGACACAACAAATTTGTGCCATAATGTGAAATTCAGAAAATAAAATGGTTCTGTTTATAGTGAAACCATAAAAAGCATCTAGAAAGCACAGAAAGCATCTAATGAGGTGCTTCTTGCAAAACCATTCCCAATACAGGTCATGAGTATCTCTATTCCACTCATAAATTTAACTAAAGAAACCTCTATTGATCAACCTGCGTTTGAAGAAAAAAGAAATGTTATTTCACTCCTAACTACCATTTGCCTCTTGAAATAAATTTCACTAAGGTTTCTCTTTTTTCCCCCAGATATCTGTTTTCCTAATTAAGCTTGTCATTAAAATATCTGAGTTATACAGATCTAAGAGCCCACTATTCTATCATTTTGTCCACAAACTATTCAGATAGGAGCTATGTTTTCATGCTGTTATTCTCCCAAATCCTTAACATTTCCCAATGTTTCACACAGATTCTAGTAATTACTTCTGAAGAGGAAAACCTCCCTGAAAAGGCTACTGCTGACACTGCAGGCTCTTTTTAAACTCCATCCTTAAACAACTGCAGCACTTGTGTTTTTTGCCATTTTCCCTTCGTTCCCAGCTTGTCCCAGCGCCCGACACTTAGCTAACTCAGCACGGCTCAGCTGTAATTAATGCTCTCTCACAGGAAAGCTCCGCCACACTCCAAGCCCTAACACAAACACGATGTGATAGAGACCCATCCTGGGCGTTCCCTGGGAAGCGGAGCACATCTGCGGGCTCTCACTGACACCCAGAAAGGGGGGACACTGGCAAGGGATGGAAAGTGCCTAAGCAATGCCGAGGACAAGGAGGGGGAGAACAGCACATGTAACACAAACTGCTAACTCTTAAAAAAACATGGTTAATTTAGAAAGGACAATGTGAAAACAGATATTACCTCTCAAGGGTGGCATGAGGGATGACTGCAGAACTGTGTTAGCTCATCACTTAACATATGTTTTTATCTTCCACATAGAATTGTTACTCCCTTTTCCTCCCCCCTTTGACTACAAAATAAATCTGAAATCTTAATGCTGCTCACAGAATCCTACTTCAGTTCTTTTATTTTCTAAGCATATAATCTATTTGCATACATAAAAAGAATTTTTTCACTTTAATATTGGCAGCAAAATAGACCTGTGAGGCTGAATGAGTGTTGGAAAAACCTGTCTTAGACACTATATAAGGAAACAATTTCAAGGAATAGCTTAAAAAAACCCCAAACCCTACAAAAACATACCTTAAAGAGATAACCATTCCTGATTTTGTTTTGTACACTTTCAAACTGAGACATATAGCCACACATAATTGCAAACCTGAGAGGGGAAAAGAAAAACACACACACATACTTTTTGTGATTTAAATCAAACTTTGAATCACATTGCAAAACATTTCAATACCTAATTCACAGATTAACACCTGTTTTTCTTCCATCTTGATGACAGGACAGAAATTTGGCATGAGCTGTACATATTCAGGAGCAGACAAAAACCCAACATAAACCAAAACAATAATGGAAACAAGAGGTGTAAATGGCACTGTTTGGGCTGTCAGCAAAGCGAAAAACCAGGGATTCCTCCTCCAAAAATGCTTCCATTTAAATCAGAGTGCGACACTTCCAGACTCGCTCCAGCACTGTCACCAGTTTAACTGGACACACTGCGCTCTGCATCGCAATGCACAGGGAACGTGGACACCCTCAAACGCGGTGCCCTACCGAGGAAGGCAAATCCTTGGGGTGTGCTCAGCAGGAAGCTGTGCAGACCTCAAAAATCATTCACAGTCGTCTTCTACCCTTCTCAAGCATCTTGGTGCATTCCTGCATTCTTTTAATATCTTTTAAATTATTTTTAAAAATACACACATTCTGCTCTAACAGGATCAGCACTGCTATTACTAGCTGCCTATTGCGAAGATTATTATTATTATTACTCTTATAAGTTGGGGACAGCGACAGTGATAAAAGAAATGTGAGATGGTTTCTATTAAAAATGTGTATTGTCAAGCAGGTATAAATGAAAATATTTTCAGAGGTCCCTACCTATAAAGATTCAGATTTCCTAAGCAACGCTATTGTCTTACTGACATTCCACCTAAACTTCTATTTTTTTTTTCCCTATTACTTCAACAGCTGTAGAACCTACTGTGCTATAAGGAACCTCTTACACAGACATGACTTGTACTTTCCTTGGACCTTTTTTCATTGGTATTAAGACAGCTTTGCATTTCTATATGAAACTAATAGAACCACCAAGATATATAAAACTAGTACAGATGATTCCTCTCAATTTTTCAGAATTTTGCTTTTGTATTACAAAATTTTACAGTGCAATATCAAACTTCATCCTAAAAGAGGGAAAGCAAGTTGAAGTCCAGAGGAAAACATGAGAGTTATGCAAGAAACTTACTGAGTTAATTATGGTAACAGACCTGCAATCTGTAGGGCACACACAGTTTTTAAGCATTACTAAACCTCAGCTTTCTTGAATTTCTTTATATAATGTAATTATTCAAGCTCCAGTGAATCCTCATTGAAATGTCACTGCTAACATAACTAAAGAAATTGTTTTATTGCTTACAGTGATACCTAATGGTTTTAAGTCAGAAATGCTCACGCTACAGATCGTTGCATTTGGAGTCAGGAAGCGTTCCCAGGTAAGGCATGTGAGCCAGCACAACAGTAGTTGGATTGGTAGGAACTCCAGCCAGCCTGTCAAACACTGTTGAGCAGGATGTATGTTGTGACCAGCGTGCACTGAGCAAAATCCGGCTAATGGCACCACTGCTTCTGACAGTGAAAGCTGCAGGGGGAGCGCATTTCATATGGGAACGAGCTGCAACTGAGGGGAAAAAGCAAGGAGTGGGGGTCAGGAAAGTTCAGGTATTCAGAAAGAGGGGGAAGGTACTGAAAACTTTATTAGGCTTAAGTAACTCGGGCAACATTTCCCCTATTCCCTTCACTCATTAAGTGCTAATCAGATAAACTCAGCATACCATAGCTAAACGGATTGCTGCTACAAAAGAAAACAATGAAAAGCGAACAAGCTAATCCAGCATCTTGCAGTATTTCCCTGTCTGTGCGTGACAAGAGGGCCTTAGTTTAAACCAGTTCAAAGAAAAACTTTTACTTACAGCTAAAATCTCCGGGGAGGGAAATCCCAGTAAAATTTTCAACAAATGAAAAATAAGGTAACCTACTGACTTTAAATACATTTGTATTTTTTCAAGGAAAAAATAAGAATTTCTTTCATGTATTAGCAGGGTTGGGTTTTTTTTCTATTTTATACTTTTGAACAGGGCTAGGCAGGCAATCGGCATAATTCAATTATTTCATTTTTGGAGTTTTATGGCATTTCAGATATTCATTCATTTCTTTAAAAAGGGGTGTTTTTTCCCAGAAAAAAAAAAAAAAAGAGCATTTTAAATAATTTTCGAAGAGTTTTTAGGCATTTTAAATAACTTTCAAAGAGTTTAAAAAACAAAGCAAACTTTATTTTCACTGAGGCAAAGGGTAATATTACGAAAACGAACAGAGAAAACGAGGAAGGAACTAACTAGAAATGCTTCCATCTGGTTCTTGTCATTCAATCCCGAAACCATCGTTCCAGCCCCTGAGCCTCCCGCCGCCTTGTCGCCTGCCCCACCACGCGGTGACACTCGGCACAGCAGCAGCCCCACAGCCTGGGCTGGTCACTGTTCTTTTTTAATTTCGGCGCTATTATAAAAATCAGGGGGGAATAAATAAAAAAATTATCATGTAATTATAATATAATGATCTATATTATAACTAGAATTAAATAATACTGTGCAGATAGCCTATGAAATGGGTAAAACATACACACGGGTCTCTAGTTGGAGCAAGTGATACTGTTTTTTCTCGCACCCACTGCCCGCCTTACAGCCTTTGAACATCAAGGTTAAAATACGGTTTACAGTACTTTCACAGAGACAAATAAAGAGAAAATTGTACCAGCTAAGTGCTGCGAGGAAGGGACCTGACTACTGAGCTAGTGCTGTTCCTGGGTAATGTAACAAACCCGCCACAAACATGTTCATCTAAATAAACATAACGATCATAACCTCATTAAGACAGACAGGGTACTTCTGTTAGCATTAAAAAATGATATTTCCAGGTGAAAGACAAGTTACTGAAAACAGTGTAGAAGCATACAGATTAATCGTACCAAATTAATCCTCTTTTTCTAAGTACAAACACAACCAAACTCAGTAATAAGCCAGCACCGTGTCCCTTTGCTACAAAGGATGTCACTGAAACTCAGGTTGGCAAGAACCTGTAGCTGACAGACGCCAAGTGCCTGCACAGCCCTGATGTACAGGGATCCAGATCCGGGTGAGTTAACCTTTTATCCGCTGGTGTTCCAGAATTCCTACACATATTGAGACAAGATAAAACTGCAATGCGGAAACCTTACTCACTGCAAAAGGAAGAACAGCAGGTTGATGCAGTGAGTGGACCAAGCATGTTTGCAAGCAACCTGAATTTTAATACCAGAAATGCAGAGAGACTACCAACACTTAGACTTTGGCAACCACAGCTTATCCCCTATGAGACATATTTACAGAAAAGATTTAAAGCCTCAAATCAAGATTAAGCCACAACAGGACACTCAAATACAGCAAGTTTTACCTTTTCCCTGATAAATCTCACGGGACCAAAATCAGAAATAACATGCATCTTTCCAGGCTCATTCCTCCCTCTTCCATATCCCCCCCCATGTACCCCAGCTCCAAAAAACCCTCTCACTTCATGTAGACTTCAGAAATGTGTGTGGGCTTACATTTGGAAGTCTAGGTCTCTCTTTTAGCAGACTAGTATCAACAGGAAAGTTTTTCTTAATTGTAATTGGTATGAGTTTGTGAACAGGAGGAGAGTTTGTGATACTTACTAATATCAAATAATTTGAATCATCTGTTTCATACCTATTTTTCCACGCCCTCCCCTTCACCCAAGACACATTCGACATGTGACGAAGGTCATATGAGTAAAGGCTAATGTGTAACACACACGAGGTCCAGTGAAAAGAAAGTTCTTTTCCATTCCAGTTCTAAAGGTGTTCTTGGGCTGTCCATCTCTGCATGGCTGAGCCTTGCGCATCCCATCTTATTTCTTAGCCATCGACTCCCTCACTCACCAGTTTCACATCCTTACATATTCTGACAGTCTCTGCAATGCAGCCAGACCCTCAGGCTTTCTTTTTAATCTGATTTTAATGAGATATCAATTCTTATGTAGGGAGATTTTGCAACTTACGTTGCTGTTTATGACCCCTGCCGCATTACCCTTCCAGAGATCACAGTTTTACATACTTAAAATTGTATCACTTTCCTACTATGGTATTTCATCTATAAAAATGCACCTGATACTCAGTTTCCATGGAAAAATATCAGTTTGATATCACCCTCCTCATGGTGGTGAGGGTATGGAAGCAGTGGCTAAGAATATGAAACACTGACAATATGCAAAGTAAAACGTGCCAAGGTGCAAAGTGAAGGGTCCACGGTTCTTCTTCTGGTTTGAGTTTTATTTTTTTACATCTTCCTGGAACACAGCAAAGTCTACATTGTAGAAATTGTCAGAAATACAGTTTTTACACTAAAAATTTACCAGAGCACTGAAGCTGAGCTCCAGGGATACATCAGAGAAGAGAGGCTGAGAAAAGACCTCATCACTCTCTACAGCTGCCTGAAAGGAGGGTGCAGTGAGGTGGGTGCTGGGCTCTGCTCTAAAGTAACAAGTGATGGGACAAGAGGAAACAGCCTCAAGTTGTGCCAGGGGAGGTTTACCCTGGATATTAGAAAATTTTTTTTCACTGACAGAGTGATCAGGCATTGGAACAGGCTGCCCAGGGAAGTGGTGGAGTCACCATCCCTGGAGGGGTTCAAGAAACGTGTAGATGTGGTGCTGGGGGACATGGGTTAGTGAGTTAGGTGGTGTTGGGTTGACGGTTGGACTTGATGATCCTTGAGGTCTTTTCCAACCTTAAATGATTCTATGATTCTATCAGATGTAGCACACACTTGTGCAGGTGATCTTTGCAAAAACATGGGACATAAACCCATGTTTTGGTAAAAAAAAATAAATTAAGAATTCCGGCTTAATAATTTATTGCAACACATACAATAAACCAAAACAAGGAAAAATCCTGCTGTTAACGCATATTCACAAAAGTTCACCAGCAGAACAGGTGGATGGCATGTTCTCCATTTCTGAGGTTGTGGAAGCCACAACTGTGTTAAATTTCTACATTCCAAAAAATTAACTTTTATTTTTATAGGAGGTGTTTTCAATCATTATAGGTGCAAATAGAATCTTGAAGAAATTAGCAGGATATAGTCTTCACAAATATGGAAACTGAGTGAAACAGCAGCTTTCAGAGACAGCAACACAACAATTCTCCTTGACAGAGACATAACAGGGATCACTAGGTTGCCAGTACTATTTCCTCTATGGCTATTCTGACAAAAAAAATTGTAATAAATAGATCTTTTCACATCTCAAACCTACCTCCTTTGCACTTACATAAGGATGCTGCAGTGTTTCACCAATGCACTGCTATTTTCGAGAACCTTTTCCCAGGGGATGCATCATACTCCTTTCACAGGCTGGACTGCAGACCTGAGCTCAGTCCCCTTCGAAGGGCCACTGTCACGCAAGTGCCAACACCTGCTACCTCCCTTCTGCGGGGAGGGAAACGCGCACCAAGAAGAAAGATCAACAGATGGAGAACTAGCAGAAGGGTCCACAAATGCTCTGACGCATTGTAACAACATTTCTGAACGGAAATATTCAACTAACCTGCCCTATGGAAAAGAAAATAAAAGAAAACAATACAACTCCCCACTGCATTGTGATTTTTGGGGGGTTTTTTGCACACAAAGTGACTTTTACCAGACTTTTACCAAATAATAAGTAATTTAAATATTATTGACTAAGATTAAGCATAATTAACAACAAAGATTGCTGTAAAGCTTTTTTGATCTTCCCAGGAATCAAATACAGGGCAACTAACAACTATCCTGAAACTCTGTTATGCCAAGTTTTGATTGAAAGGTTTTCTGCACAAGTATTAATTCTTGAAAAAGAGGGCTGTAAGATAGAAACAGATGCTTGTAGCTTGTAAGTCATCTGTCTCTTCAAAGTCTAAATACAGGACAATTAAGGGCAGAAGGTTACAAGTATTTAGTTAGAAACAAGGTATGGAGTTAATTTTAGAAGCTGTCAGTAGTATGATAATATTCTAGAACATATTGTATTTTAAAGAGTTCTGTTTCACTAGAATTTATTTTTATGCCATTGCACCCTACAAATTATAACTCTTGCTAAGAGTACATGACGTTTACTTTTTTGTGGGAAGTTTGTGTAAAATCCCTTTGTATGTACGTGCCACCTAATATAAAAGTAAAATAACCATGTTATATATATGAATTTAAGAACTTGACCTCATCGTGCTGGGTAGTAATATCTCTTAATTTTGCAAGTTAATCCATTGATTGAATTCCAGGAGAAACTTAATCTCATTTGGGTCAAAATAGTAGTAGACTTTCTCAGGAACCATCTTCTGAGTAGTTCTTTATCCTGAGTGAGTTTACCATCTTTTGTTCACAAGACAAAGAAACAAAGGTTTCTACATTTCTGAATACTTTTTTTGTGTGTGTGTAGAAACACAACTTTCTGCATTTCTGAATTCTTTGTACCTCTTAAGTAAGACAAAACACTTTCTGGCTAGATACTTCACTGCTATTTACAAGCCTCTCAGTACCTTTGCAATCCCTAGACTTTCTCACTGAAATATGTTCTACCTGGGACTGTCACTTCTTTCACTTTTTGTGTACCGCGTAGTGCAAGCCCACTCAGAAGTATAAGTGATCCTGGCAAATCAAGAAGATTCCCTAAGCATCAGTTCTAGCCCAGGCACAAGCTTAGCACAAAATTATACATGAACATAAGGGTCAACATTTTGAACTAGTTCTGGAAGTGAATAACAAATCTCTACAACTAACAGAAGCCAATACTATTTCTAGGATCATATCCTTCTCCATCTTTTTGCTTACTAACACAGGTCAGCCAAAACACTCAACTAAGTGCTAATTACTCATGTCTTCAATGAAGACAATCCATTCTCTTCCACAGTGTTCCCTCTTGGTGAGACTGTCAGCTCTGCAAGCCCCTTCCATGGACAACCCTGGGCTTGGGAAACTTGTTTCTGCACTTCTGAGTAACCAACCCACTTACACATGACAGAGAAAAGTCTTGGGGGCAGCTGTGGTTCAGGGGCAGGCTTCACTTAAAATTACTAGGTTTTCACTTGATATCTTCACTCCAATCTAAATGCTACATGACTCCCAACAGCAGGTATGTTCTGTAGAGTAACCCAGACTTAATGGCAGCACCAAGTTTGTGGCAAAAAAAAAACCAAAGCTCAATGCAAAGAATTCTAAGTAAATCTCTTGAACACTGGCCACATCTAGCAACCTTTCTGTTCTTTGCAAAGGCTGTAACAACTTCTCAGTAAAAAAGGAGGTGCGGGGTTCTGGGCAACAGGAGGGAAGTCTTCTGGACCTCTTCCAAACTCCTGAAGAAAAAAACAACAACAAAACCCCCACAAACATAAAAATTCACTTGTTTTGCAAAAGAACTTAAAAGCGACTATTTAGTTTTAAATGAAAGCACTATTAACATGCCTCTACACTTTGTGTTTTCTAAAAAGCCGTGCCATCCAAAGCAACCATAGCACTGAATCGTTTGCGCAGAGCTTCCAACTATAATCTGGATGATAGAGATGCTCCATGGTCCAAGATGAGCTGTGTGGATTCACAGCCATCACTCGGGAATCACTGACCTACAAAAAGATTTTGCTTGAGGCTTGGGAAAAACAAGAAGACCTGCAACTGGCTGATGACTTTTGCATGCAAGCTCCTTCGCAGTTTGAATAACTGACACCGCCTGAACAAAGCAACAAGTCACTTGGAATATTTACTCTGCCTCTCTTTAGGGTGGTCATACAAACAATAAAAGAAAAATTTTTCCTTTCCAGTGTTTCCATCTACTTCAATTTTTTAGAGGTCACCCTTCAAAAAACCTGAAAGCTCTTTTTGATCTCACTGGCAACTACAATATTAAGTATGATCACATGTTTTCAAAAATCTGCATTCAGATATTGAAATTATTCGCAGCTACAAAAGTTCATTACCAAAACCGACTGACCACTTCAAGATATTTTGCTCTGCACTTTCTGCATATATTGTGTCAAACTTAATTTGAGGATGAATACTGGCTACTTGCCAGTATTCTGAGCAGTGAGTTGGCCAGTTTTATTATTGATACAGTATTATTAAAAATATAGGTGATTTACTAAGAAGATATACGACTTTTTTTTGTTCTTTACCAAAGCAAATACGAAAAGGCAAGACAGCTGAACTCTAGGCCTCCATTAGCAAGAGTTTGCTCATGAGACCATTCCACTGAATTCTCCTGGTAAAGACAAAAGATACGTTCTATTTCCAGACAGCTTATAGCAGTTCCGTAAAACAGGAAAAACCCCGCTCTGGAAAGGGGATGGGTTTTTGCCAGTACAACTCAGTCTACACTAGGGCCTTACTGGAACAGTTCTGTCAGTCAGGGTGGGACAAAATCTTATTTATTCAGTAAACAGAGCTTCCAAGCAGTAGGGATAAACTTCCAAAAGAAATGTTCAAAGAGGTCTATAACCCCAATCCTTGCTTGACAGGCATGGTGTACGTTTCTAGTGAAGAAAACCAAACCACTAAAGTGCCATGTTATGAAAAGCTCTAGAGAATTATTATGAGACAATATTCAAAAGCATAGCAGCAAATGACCCTTCTTGACGAAATGACCCTTTTTGATGCAGAGGAAAGGCAGGAAACAGCTTTAAAGACTAATTCGGCTCCAGTGGGGTGTTCTCCATTGACTTAAAAATCCGAAAGTAATTGACCCTAAAAGTGAAAATAAGAGCACACAGCTAAACTAGGGATATTGGATGGGTATTAAAGATATATATATCAGAACTGGATAGCATATTTAAATATATACATATCAGAAATGCAAAACACAAACTCAGTCGCAACTCACAAGAGACATACAAGGCAATAAGGAGAGGTTCTATAAATACTGCAGAAGGAAAAGAAACATAAATGAAAGTACAGAGCATTGAGCAATGAGGAAAAAATGACAAAAGATGAAACCAAAAAGGCTGACTTCAATTTCTTCTTTGCTTATATTTCTCCTACATCCCAAGGGTTAACTGTAAGTAGAGAGCACGGAACAGGACCAGGAAAAGAATAGGCCTATCATTTAATCCTCACTCATTTAGTAAACCATAATATACTGAACAGTTTAAGAGAACATGAGAAATAATGCATGAGTTGACAATATAGATAGCAGCTACACCAAACGTGAGTTAAAACCTCAGTTGTGCTGATAAGAAATAGCAAAACCTCTCAGAAACCAGAAAGAATAGATTGGTTAGAAATCAGCCAAAACCTTCCTTAGGCAAGGTCAGAAAGCCAGCTTCCTCATCAGTAGCTAATAGAGAATGAGATAACCTTACAGGAAAAACAAGAAAACTGTCTAACGAGCAGATGGGCTTATTTTACACAGGCTAATTATTTACCTTATACAGCTTAAGAAAATTTTATGTTGGCGGTGAGATGAAAAGGAAGGATTTTGTTCTGAGACAGCATTGCTTTCACGCTGAGCTTGCATCCATGCTGAGCTTCTCATCTGTGTATCTCATCTCCCGTTACAGTCCGTGGAGGCCCTGTTCAGTTCTCAGGATCCCTGACGGACACAGGTGCCCACTGCCACTGGAGACACCCACGGGTTTCCCAGCGCTTCCAGCTACGGCCCTGTGTGATACCAGCCATGCCATGCAAATATCCTGGCACCTCAGACGGCACATGCTGCCTATCAAATGTTAACTCTGCACCGTCTGTAAGTCCCTTACTCAATGTTGACATATTTCATATTACCTTCACATATTATTTCTTCATGTCTTAATTGTATTGCACTGCTTTCTGTTCACATCTAGTCTTATCTATTCATGATTTTAGGCAAAATTTTGTTTGCATACAGCTTTGAGAGCACAGTTTCCACAGGGAAGATTCCCTGAAGTTTTATTTCCTGTTTATGGGCATTAAGATGTAAAATAATGTTTAGATAAACCAGATAAATTTTCATCAGCCAGATTCAAACAATCCAGATCTGATATACAACTGACTACCAAAATCTCCTGGATAATGCGGGAAGTCCCAGAAGGGAAAAAAGCAAACATAATTGCTATCTACAAAAAAAAAAAAAAAAGGAAAAGTAAGAGCAGAGGTTAGAGACAAACCAGCCTAACCTGAGAGCATTCCAGGAAAAATTATTCTGCGAGTGCAGAAGCATACAAAACAGTTAACACACATTTGTAACAAATAAATAGTATCAAATTGAAAATATTTTTCTTTTCTGACAAGATAAAAAAGCCTGGAGTATTAGAGGAATGCAAGAAATGGGATATAGCTTGACCTTAATGTGGTCTTTGACTTTGTCCTACCTGATGGTCCTCAAAACCTAACCACGGAAATACCATTTAGATTCCATCACCTGCAGATGGTTGCGGAACCAGATTCATGTGAACGTGAGCATCACTACAGGTGTTCCACAAAGTTTTGTGCTGGGTCCATTACCTTCCAGTAATTTCCTTAATGAAGTCAATGATTTGAAAAACCCACAAGGCAACAAAACACTTTTAAAATAAAACTGTAATCTGGGGGCAGATTACAAACCTAAATCGCCACAATAAACCTGAGAAATGGTCTGAAAGCAACATGAAATCAATGAAATGTGAGTAAACTACTATATCAAAGAAGAAAAAAGAAATGTGCAGTTACAAAACAAGTCCATCTGGTTAAGCAGCAGCAGAGCATAAAAGGATCTACTGGAACCACAGACGGAACAACAGTTGGTAGGCCAGACAAAAACACAGAAATGTCTGTCTGGAGCATGGAAGTCTATTCTGTCCAGCACTCAGAGTCTCTGTCAGAGTGGCAAAACCAGTACGGAGCATCATATTTTATAAACTATGCATCAAGTCAGAAAGATTTCAGAAAAGACAAGCAGATAAAATACTAAAAAACACCTATTCTACCAAACTATTGGAATCTGTGGTGTCCATCTACATTCCTAGAAAGCCTCTAGTTCAACAGTAACCGAAAAAACCCTCACATTCACTTGCAACCCAGATACAAAAAGGATGAAAACCATAAACCATACAGAAATGAATTGTCTGTTACAAGCAGCAGCTTACAAAACATATGATTTTCCTCTTAAACCTCTCAAATAGTCTTTTTCAAACCTCTCAAATAGTCTTTCTCAGCTAACCTCTGGAACACGTCTCCTTGCACTCGTAATTCTTCCCTTGCTAGATGTGACTGCCAGTACAGGATCTCACATCTGAGCTCCAGCAGACCACCTACATCTCCCTGAACGTGGAGGCTTTTATCAGTGTACTTTCTGCCAGTGAAATTTTATTTATACCAAGAGATTTTGTCAGTCTCAGAGGCTGGGAAGAAAGGGAGGAAGGGAGGGACAGACCTTGTGCTTACATATGATTTTGTGCTTGCTTATGCACATAGCTCTAGCTGAGAGGGGTACACCAGCATTACCCTGAAAAAGTGACCACGGCTGCAGTCAGGCAATCAGCAGAAATGTCTGAGAATTTTTTTCAGCAGGCGTTACAAGCTATATGGGCTTCAAATCACCTCGTACCTAGGAGGGATGCTCAGATGATCCTCTTCTGCTAGTTTTGCTGCCACAGTGGCAACCTCCAGCTGACAGGAATTAAAAAGGCCAAAAACAAAGGTTCTTATCTTAAACTGATGCACTATAGCCACCTGGGACCAGGGCTTCATCTCTAGGCAGGCATCGGCACCACTTCTAAGACATGAGAACAAGGAAATGTGAATTTGTCTGTGACAGTGAAGCTTAGTCAAGATTCCCACAGCACACCACTTCTAGCACCCCATTGTTACAAAGCGGGTGTTTGGATCACTAGTTGTTATAAACAGGAGGATAAAAAGCATCATAGCAATACAGCAATGCTCACAGGAACCCAGCGGGGAACAATAACAGAGCCATCTTTGAAGTTTAGGAGAGACAGAGAAGCCAGAGTCACCTAATTAAATGAAAACATCTGTGTCTAATCAAGTATCTAAACCTGAGCTAGCTGACATGTGCTCCCTTTATTGGCAATGGAGATGTCAGCTGAACCTCAGGAGAAATTCATCTCATCCCAACGCAGATGGGCAAAATGGACTCAGATGAGCTGCGCTCCAGAAGTGGCCGAGTCTTTCTAGATTGTGAAGGGAGCCTGGGATAAAAGGATTTGGTTTTGATACGTAGAAGTCAAGTGAAATGCCACCTACATGTGTAATGACAAAACTAATGAAGAACATAGAAAGCAAAATGGAAAGAGAAAAACTAACAATATTAGAAAATAAATCAAGAGCTTAGTAAAATTGATTAATAAAATAGAAAAGTGAGAAACTACCAGCTAGAACTCAGCAGAATTATCTTCTACCTGACAGTGTTGATTTGAAAAAAGAAATATTTACATTTGCAAAGAGGTTGTTAGTCCTGGCAAGGCCAAAAAATTACTCCAAGTGCCAAGTTTGGAAGAAAACGATATGATAAAACAAAAATTGAGATGTTAATTGAAGCTTCCACAGTCTTCTCATTGTCTACTTTTTATTATTAGAATTTAGACAATTACAAGTAAAAGAAAGGACAAAATATGAGGCCAAATGACATTATTTTGCAAAGTGTTGGAAGAGAAGATAAATGGAAAACTGTGGCTTCTCTGCGCAATAACATACTAGTGTTAGCAAATACTCCTACATTTCATGGTACGTACTGGAGTATAATTATTGAGTGCTTCATGCGCTTCAAAGAATATTTCAGTGTAATTTTTAGCTGCAATTCATGATAACTGAGTTCCATAAGACCATGGAAAGATATTAATCAATAATTTATGAAATGGATGTCAAACTGCAACAAGATACATGTAACTTGCTGTGTGCACCATTTAGTGCCAAAGGCAGATGGAATTTTTTTTGATGGATTTGACAAATACATATAATTTTGCAAAAATGCACACTTTCTCAGACTTACCACTGGTGACTCTCAGCACTCCTGGCATCCAGCTGAACAGCCTTTTCAGCTTTAATCTTTCCTGTAAATGGAATACAATATATTAAAGGATCTATTGTACTCTTCCACACTTTAGGCAACTCCCAAGAATGAATATACTCTAGCTGCAAAGAAGAAATTGCTTCCTGCTCTTGTAAACATTTAGATGGACAATGTAGCATCCTGGCTTTACATCATTTACACAGCCATACATACATATATACATATGTGCATATATATATATATGGGTGCAATTTTAGTATTTTCTCGTAAAATCCAATTCAGATGCAGCAAAATCAGGGAAGGACTGGACTGGACTGCCAAAGGAGGCTGTGCTGTCTGTAAGACTGGAAACCCTCAAGAGCAGGTTAGAGAAGCACCTGTCAGAAGAACCAGCAAAGCTGTTTCCTGCCTTGGGTACAGGAATGAACGAGCTGAAGTTCCTTTCCAGCACAAAGACTTCCATTAAGTTCCACTTTTAACTGAATAAAGATGACAGTACGTGATTTGATCAAACCCATGCTCCCAGTAAGAAGTTCAGATGAGATGCTTGCTGTTTGCAAAGCCTCAGCTGCAACCAATTAAGCCACACTGACATTTCTGTATTGCAAGTTAACTTCATAAAAACAAAGAACAGCATACACAGTCCTCCAACCCACTGGAATGAAAAAACCCACAAAACTACTGCCAGCTCCCCCACAGTCTCAATCCCTCTGCAGCACTTCCAAAAACTGAGATGAAAAAGGCTGCCGCCACCCACCACTTCATGAGAATGAGCCAAACTAGGCTGGTTACTCAACACCTAAGACCCAATTTCATTCCTTATCTCTCCCTGTCTTTTGCTATGCAATTATCTTGCATCAGCTGAGGCAGCATGTAGCCACTGGTAAAAGCAAAGGATCCAACAGAGTTTACGGTTATAATTGAGTTTGTGTCACAATCCTCACTGCACTGGGTGACTTCCATACAAAGAAGCCAAGTTGCTACTAAAGCAAAGTCAGTATTGATTAAGTAGCTAAGACAGTGCAAGTCTTCATGAGTATTTAGATGACAAAAGGATAGGGACAAGGACACTGGACAAGCTCATGTTGGCTATGGAATATGCAATGACAATACAAAGGCATGTCACTGCCTTTAAGGATGACAAAGGGCAGCCAAAACTGCTTTGCCGGTGATGTCGTCACTGATGACGGAACAAAAAGTAGAAAAAGAGTCACAAGAGAGATAATAACCTGAACTTGGCATACACTTATAAAACCTGAATTTGGTGTAGCAAAAAAGGCAGAGGCAATGGAGAAACAAAGGAGAGAGAGAACTATTCCCAAATACAGGCAAAAAGGATTATTTTAACAACAGGGTGTCGACTGGAGGAGAGTGGCACAGGTAGAAAAGACGTAGGTTTTATTGTTACACAGAGAAGAAGGCCCAAAACAAAAAGGGAAATGCAAAGTGTACCTCTAGCCAATATGCTGAAACATACAAAGAAGTGCTGTGAAGAAGAAAATCAGAACCTTGTTGAGGTTAAGCTGTCAAACAGGACAGATGGGGAGAGATGCCAGGAAGCAACATCAATTATCAGACGTGAATTCTGTTTCTGGTCAACAGTTTTTCCAGATTCACAAGGTTTCATCCCCACCATCACCACAAAAGAGGCTGCTGATATGCAGGAGTGCTCCTTTTTGTCACAGGAAAGCAGAAAAACAAACCTTGACTTGGCCTTGCCATTTATTTATTCCTCTTACTCTCACAAAGACGTAATTAAGAAACTGCACTGACAGCATCTTTTTTTTCACATTCTCTATCCATCTGATTCTCAACAAAATGTGGGATTTTAAAGATCTGTACAGAGTCAACAGCCTTCAGTTGTGACCCATAATACTTCTTCACCAATTTTGGATCTCTCAAGTGAGGAAAGAATGGACTGAAGCTGTACACTGTGGCAGTTTCTTGCACAAAACATTATTCTTGCAGTACAAATGCACCCATTTATTGGAATGGAAATTCCCTGGATTGGAAAATTTAACCAAAGTTCAAAGCATGTTTCGCTACATTCAGATGGCATTCTACAGAAACATTTCTCCTCTGCTTACCATCAGTAACATATTTCCTCTTCTCCTCAGCATCAGTAGTCATCTCAAACAGATCTCCATAAGCACGTGCAAGTCTCCAAAGGAAGTCCACACAGTTTTCATACTGAAAGTAGAGGACAGCTGGGAAATTAAACTGATCACAATGTGATTTAAACAGTCTCCTTTCATGATGCTTAAAAGCAGGTTATCGGAACATGGCATAAATCTTTGGTTATTTTTGCGTCCTTCAATACTACTTTTAGATTGTGTGACAACCAGATGACCAATTTTTCATGACCAAATGAGAAAAAAGCTTTTGGAAACACCCTGGACTGTCTAGAAAGGTTTTCTTTCATAAATCAGTTCTAAAGTTCTTTCATTATAAAAAATAAAAAGAGAATCCAGTAATGAACAACAGACCCCTGAAAGATGCAATGTATTCTTTCTTCAGGTATGCCACAAGCATCACACTTGCTCCCAATTAGTATCTCATCTACCTTCCAGGGTATTTCAATATGTAAAGGAAAATATAATCAGAACTCACGTTTGCCAAATCAGAAGAAACTGGTACACTGAATTAAGCCCTGCACATCAAACCACTTTGAAATTTTATCTAGAGTTACATATGTGCACAGTAAAGTAAAGGCAAGGGAAAAAATCCACCCAGAAGGTATAAGCAGACTACAGGCTCACTGTTGGATTTCTTGAGAACACTTGGTCCGGTTACCACAAAACTTTCTCACATAGACAGTTCTAAAACCAGTAAAAATAAGTTTCATTTACACAGAAAAAAGCTCATGATCTTTGTCACATGCAAGAACTCACACATGAAACAAAGCCTCAAAGTTATTGAGCCTGGGTGGGATATAAAATAACAAAACTTCTATGCCCACCCAACATGAATATTGACACCACATTGAAATATTTATTTTTCACTGTATTTTAAAAATACACATGAAATTTCATCTTCCATTCCTGTGTGCTTTTTAATGCTTGTATTATGGAAGTTCTCAAAAGCAGTGCAAAGCATAAGTCAATTGCAACAGAAAATTCAGTTTACCCATTAATACCTTGTCATCTTTCTCAAGCAGCAGTCTGAAGGCCTCTTTTTTATCATCCTCTGAACCCTTGTGCAAATTGTCCACCCGCTGTAAAAGATTAAATAACTCTTCTTCTTCTTCTGATTTCACAATGTCATCTGCTGATTTCATACATCCTTTTTCTTCCTCAGAGTCTCCTTCAGAATCAGTATAAGCTGTCAGATAACTAAAATGACAGAAATAATTACTATATTTTCCAAAAATATTGGTAAAGCACTGTTAAATTCAAATGCAAAAATTTTGGTGCACTATTTCTTCCAGTTGTCCAGCCTTAAAGGAGTTTTTATTCACAGCATCAAGCTTACTATTATTATTACTATTATTATTATTATTATTATTATTATTACAAAACCTTTATCTTCAAAGGGACACCACAATCATATTCCAAACATAACAGGCAAATAATTACACTGCCCTGCTGCCTAATACTGCATTAAAAAAAATACAAATACATATTAGAAACACATGTATCCTTGTGTTTCAAATGCAGAACACTTTAAATCATTAATGTGTGTTAAGACATGCTCTGTAACCCTGAACAGGCCTCTTCAACTCTTCACCTCCATTGCCCTATTTTTTGAACTAGGAGTGAGCTTACTAACCAAACCATAAGTGCTACAAGAATCACTCATACAATGTTTTGTCAAACACTTGTAAGATCTAAATATAAGTAATAACATCACTCTCATGAATTCCTTTACTTATTTCTTTTGCACATTCCGAAAGTAAGAATATCTGAAACTTGTACTGAGCCCATATTAATGAACGTTACTTAGTGCACTAGTACTCAGCACAAGGCAGCCAAGGACAAATAAATATTTTCAAAAGCCGTAAATACCATGCAGAGACAAGCAGATGGCCTTACTGTTCAAAGTGCTGAGCATACATCAGGCTCCTCCAATTTCATATAGGAGCAGCATTATTTTTAAAAAGTAGGTTTTTGTTTATGTACTAAAAACGGAGAGAAAAGCCTCATCTTCTGCATTTCCACTTTTGAAAATATTGTTCTGATGAAAAAGAATAACGTAAAAGTAGTAGCTGCCAGGTTCAGAGATTTTTTAAATAGTAACTATGAGCAGAAAAAGCATGAAGTGAACTATGTGCACTAAGCAATTGATTAATCTATCTAGGCCGTGACAGTCAAAATACAGAAAATCTATTTTTTTTCCAGAAATACAACCGGTACAGAATGATAGTAATATCATGGAGGTTAACAATCGCGGCTTTTAAACATTCTGTTTTCGTGTTGCTTTCGGAAGTGACTGGAACTCCAACACAAGCAAATACACTGACAGCCTGTAAATGAACAAGTACAACTGCTTATCGAGCTAGAGAAGTGCTAGATGTGGCATGACAGTTTCACTGCAAAATTAACCTGGTAATATGGGAAAGAGGAGGCAAAAATACATTCGGATAAAACAATACATGCATAAACCATGTGTATGTGTTCAAACTGAAAAACAACATGGAGCAGAGCAGAGACGGGAAACTTCACAATTTGTACAGATTTGTTTTACATATCTTGATGTTGTAGTTGATGACACATCCTATGGTGCATCCTGCAGAGTTTTTATTTGCAAGTCACCAAACCTTTATTTTGGTTTTCTGAAGCATTTTTAGAAATACAGCATCTTGTTCTTCCAGAGTTATTTTTAAATGGGTGCAGAGCTACGTCATATATAGGCTGCATTCGCAAGACCACTAACTTCACCAAAATCACAAGGGATTTGGTGTGAAGGGGACAGTCTTTTAGCTCCAATAGATAATCCTATGATGTGAAATATGTTTGGAAAGTACCTTCCCTCACATGGTTTGGATGCCCCATTCCCCCTAATTAAAAGATAAATGCACTGAGGGTTTGTGCAATTACCGACCTAAAATAATGGTGCTAGATAACAGAAAATAGCAACAACTAAGCAGTAAAGGCAATTTCAAATTCCCATGCAATACTGCAACCATTACTCCTTAGTTACAGGAATTTGGGCACGGCATCAAATGCTACCTAAGCAGGTAGGTATGAAAA
Organism: Pterocles orientalis; assembly: GCA_011057875.1. Classification (NCBI taxonomy): domain Eukaryota; kingdom Metazoa; phylum Chordata; class Aves; order Pterocliformes; family Pteroclidae; genus Pterocles; species Pterocles orientalis. The sequence continues at coordinate 322,252 of WKFP01014362.1, forward strand.
TAAGGAAATGTTTGGAAGTCAATGTTGATGTTGTCATCTTTATCTTTGCTACATAAACATCTGTTATAATTTCTGTGATCACCACTGTTCCAATGTTAGAAAATAGACTAAAGTGATTATTAGAAAATGTTATTATCATCACAAAAATATAAAGGCCAAGGCTGGGGTGACAGCCAAGCCCTGTCACTCCAAACAAGCCCAGCAGAGATTTCCAGCAGCACTGTACCAAACTGCCATGGCCAAACACCAAATTCATATGACAACAGATAAGTCACATGAGAATATTCACTGAGACTCATGGAAAAGTGTGGAGTAGGTCACTATCTAACAGATGATGTGAACCCATAAGGAGCTAATTATAAAATATCGTGGAAGAATAATCTCCTAAAATTAGACCATACTGCATCAAGCCTTTCCTCATCCCACCTCTCCGGGCCACTTTTGTGTTGAGAAACAGAAGAGAGGACAGGTCATTTCTTCCCCACTCCCTCTCACCTCCACTGTCCTGGGAAATTCTCTCCTACCTCTTCTATTTATCTGCTTGATGAATCCTCAAATAATTAAATGTGGAGGAGACCATCTTAAAGCTCAATGTGAACGCCATAAATTTCAATTTACTGGTTGATTGCATGCTTTAAAGAAGGCAAAACAATACCTACAAAACAACCTGTGGGAAATGAAAAACACAACAGTAACTAACTTTTTTTTTCAGGATAAGGCAATGCCCGTGATTCTTAGGGACTGCAACAAACCATACAACCCTGTGCCTGCTGACGCAGCTGAGAAGACACTGAGCTACACTAAGGGGCAGGAGTTTCCATATGCAACCAACAGAGAAGAATGCCATTCTCAAATGAAAGGAACAAAATGTTTAAAATCTCCAAGTTTGGTCTGAAGTTAATAGCGTTTTTCATGGTGTCCTGGTTTCGGCTGGGACAGAGAAAGACAAAAATTAAATGTCCTGATACCAAAATGTCCAGGGGAGTGCAAACAATTGCTAGTGCTTAAGATTGGGCATGCTAGTTTCCCCCAAGACGCATCAGCATTCCTCTAAATTTTTCCTTTCTTTCCTCAGAAACATAACTTTATAAGAGGGTTCTCCCTTCCTTGTCTCTTTTTCTTTGACTTCAGAGCTGACACTGCTGCCTCCCAGCATTTTCCAAAGGAAAAGCACCAAGGTGACAGCCAAGGGCTTCATGACGAGATTCCACCTCAGTAGTCATGTACCCCAAGCAAACTCCTACATTGTTCAGGAGTCAAGGGGGTAAAATGACAGCAAGGTCATTTCATCAAGTATAAACCACTAAATACCACTTCAAACATTGTGGCAAACTAGGCATAAAGAATGTTCTCCTGTTTTGTTTCTGATGACATTAATTTTCTTACTAGCTCTCTGTTTGGTCCTCATCATAGCTGAAATGTTTTAAGCATTAAAACACAACATGTTAAGAAGGCAATACACTCTTTTAAAAAATAAACAGCTAGGATTTTTCCTAACAACTTGGGTAAGCTGCCCTTTACCAATTTGAACTGAAGCCAGTTTTCTTACAAGACAGAAAGTCCTTGAGGTCTTTTTCAACCTTAATGATTCTATGATTCTTTTTAACGCAGCTTAAAAACTCCAAGCATCTAAGAGCTGATGACACTAATCCAAAAGGGAAATTTAACAAAAAATGAGGAAGAGTCATTATGGTTTATTTTACAAATATTTCATATAGCAACACAGACATCTGCAATTTTACCTGGCATTTTCCTACAAGAGGTTTTATCAGATGATAAATATAAAAGTATTTATATGTGATAAACACATTGACCAATATTTGAGAAAACAGAAGAACTTTTACAGTCACTGCCAACTTGTTTTCACCTTTATAACCAGTAGATTTTATTTAAAAGAGAAAAACAGTGGGAAGAATGTCAGGAGCAATGATCAATGAACAGGACTCAGCTGGATCACAAATGACTGTTCAAAGTTCAAAGAACAACTGGAAATTCTGCTGCAGACTTACCACACCAGTTAAACTGTTCCATAAATACAGGCACCTAGTACTGCATTAAGAAAAAACTGAGCTATATGGTATAAAACATCACTGTGGTACAAACTGCTGCTTCAAAAACTGTGTTGGATTGCCTGTAAACTGGCAGACACTGGGCCTAACCAGGTAGCATCTGCTCACAAGACTTCAGCTTTTAGACGATGAAATACAATCTGCTGCCTCCCTGATAACTTAAAAAAATCACAAGCTGACACAAACAGCGCCTCATCCACTCCAGCTAATTCAATAGAAAGGTGATTACATGTCACAGATTGATCTGGATCAAATTTGCACTGTATGACCCAGCAGAGTGCATCCATCAGGAATGACAAGCAGCCTTCGAGGAAGAGTTTGGCAAACCAGATTCTTAGGTCAACTGAGGGTTGCATTGAAAACATACGGGCAACAAAAATAAAGAAAGAAATGAAGAAAAAGGGAAATGTTTCTTCCTGCTGAATAGTTAACCTAAAGGAAAAATTACAAATAAAACATCTGTAGGAAAAGGATTTACTGCAGTGAATCCTTCCGGTGACAGATGCCAAATGCAATTGGAAAAGCTGGGATGCCAGGCCAGCTGAAGACTAGCACCAAACGTGACACTGAGGTCAAAGTCCCATCACTGCTGTACAAGGGAAGAAACAGCTCCAAAATCACAAAGGAGACTTAGGTGACAGTCTCCATCCCAGGTGATCATCCAGACACAATTTATTGCATTTGTAAATGAACGAGTGTTTGTTACATGTTCTCAAATGTTGAAGACTGAGCTTTTCACTAATAAACAATGGAAACTGATATGAACTACTTTAGATAAAATACAGAAAGTGAAAAAATCTTTAACCCGTAACAAAGAGAAAAATTATTTCTTTAGCGCACAAACTAGCAACTGAATGCATGATAGTGTGTGGAATTCATGGAACAGTATAAAGCAACCAACACACACGGTGTTATACCTACAGCACATGAAGTGGTGATGCACATTAACTGGAAAAAAGTGTGTTGTTATTTTCTCTTACAGCAAACTCTCCTAGAAGATGCACCACTGTCATTAAAGATACATAAGGCCTCAGAAAAAGATGTATACATTGCAACTGTACACATTTTAGGATTAGCAACCTATTTCTATTTGCAAGAGAAAGAAAAAAACACAAAAAGAAAATTACTTAAATGAAAAAAATTGTCTTAAATTTAGATAAGGAAAACAAGCACATCAAATCAAAGTTAGTAGGAGAAAACCACCTTTTTTCAAAAGGGATTAAAAATAGCATTGGAAAAGCACACACCCAAATGAGTAACACTATCTATAGCCTTGAATTATCTTCCTTCCTTCTCACTGTACACAAATACTTATCAGAGAAGGCCACTCTTAAGGACACATTCAAAGTTCTTGCACACTGTGATCACTTGTATTGGATCATCTCATCAGCTTCTTCGTCACACAGAAGAACCTGAACAGACAAGTTTCCTTGGCTGGTTCCCAAAGAGCAGCACATATCTTCTGACCAGAAAACAAGATCTTCTCAAATGCTAGGTGTGGACTAACCCCATACTGTGTCTGTGAACCTGACCATTCACAAACTGCCCCTTTAGCCTCATCTACATTTCCAAATATTTTATGCACAACAGAAAAGCCTCTGCAAACCAACTGATGGATAAAACAATCTGAGAAACTAATAGAACTGAAATGTTCCTACACCATTTGAAGGGGGAAATGTCTTTGAATACCCCTGCCAATACTGAATACGTAAAGAACTGGTTCATAATAGAACTGGCAGGTCTTAAAATACAATATCAAAATATAAGAATTGTGAAGCACGTGGGCTGGAATGTAACACAACAAGAAATTCCACCCACGGGAGCTGAAACAAAATTTGGAGGAACTCTTAAATAATAGACTTCCATTAATTATCCTATGTAGCATGTTGTTTTCAGAACACTACAGCTAATTAATACATCTTTAAAGAAAAAAAGTGACTCAAGTTAGGCAATGTACAGGCATAATGCTGCCTTACATAGGTATGTATAACACGCTGAGGAGATGGTTCAAAAACCTCAGGTGCTATAAACATACCCTTATAAAATTGCATAGAAGTATCTAATCTGAATATATCAAATCAAAGTTACAATTACAGGAATGTCATCACCATTTTTACATTACTACTGGAGGTTATATTAGGTAACATATGAAAAGTCAAAAATATAGTCCTTCTCCTGGGCTCCAGGTACCTCTGATCCTTCAGTGTGTTTCTCAACTCATGCATATAAAAGATCCAATTAATCACAACGGGACTACAAGATGCGATCGAAACTAGGAACTTTCTCCTTTACTGAGTCAGTACCCTAAATCCCTCAGGATAACTTTTTAAGCCACCCTAAAGTGTATACAACAGCAAACACAGATAAACATACTGCCATTTGAAACGCGTTGCATTCAGACATAGCTTCCATAGCACGTAACACCTTCAGGCAGAACACTGTAACAACTCATCTTTGAGGCCCATGGAAGACAACCATCACAAAAAGTCCCAGAGCGTTCATACAGTTTGAACAAACTCTGTCAGAGACACAAGAGTACTCTCTTACGAGAAGCACCTTCAAAAATCTCACCTGTGTTCTGAACTTTGCCTCTCATTGCAAAGCTATGTAGCAATACTGCATCAGATTGTTACCAAATACCTTTAAAAGTCTCTATTAGGTTTGGTGTTCAGCCAACTTCATCTGCAGTGCAGATTCAGAGATGGTCACCCAGAGTTTTCTCTGATCTGAAAATGACTACTCTGAATTTGGGGGGGGGGGGGTTGCCCTGAATATTGAGAAATATAAAATATACATAAAACTTTAAAAGGGCTCCTGATTACGATACAAAGTTTCACGCAGGTAATGACGCAATTTGCATTGTTATGTGTACTGTAGCATACACAAAATACTTTTGACTCACCCTCCTTCACTTTCAGCCTCCTCAGAGCTGGTAGTTTCTGTCGCACCAGAAGCTGCCTCAGCTTTTCTCCGTTTCGTTGCTCTGTGTGATGGGCTAACTCTCTGAACATCTCCCTTTCCTTGGAGCTCATTTCGAACAAGCTCTTCAAGCTTTGGAATAGCTTCTTTCAGAAATTTCACCTCTCTCTTCAGTTCGTCCACGCTTACTAACAAGCCATTCAATTTTTCTAGTATCTGCAGTTGTCTTCCGTGTAAAACCATTACTACTCCTTGCTCATTAGGAGCTTCATTTTGCAAGCCCAAAGAATTAAGCCTGCTACCTACATCTAAGACTGCAGGTATATGCAGAGCTGCACCGGGTTTTCGGTTCTTCCGGTACCAAATCAGCACCAGGCTTATTCCAGCAGTTCCTGCCATTATGCCCAGTATCAGTCCTTTATTTTCGAAGGGAGACATCTCTGCACTCTCCTAAAATTGTGAAACAACAAGAACAGTCGGGGTTAAAGATGTTTTTCCTACTCCACCCAAACAACTTCCTTTGCTTTTAAGCCTCACTGGAGCGTCAGGCTGGAATAACTGGTGCATGCTGCAGATGCAAAGTTACAGCACAACTCCAGCAGATTCTGCAGTGAGAGGCTATGTGCTATGACAGCAAAAACAAGACGGCTGTGGGTTGTTTTTTTTTGGTTTTTCTTGGTGGGGAGGCGGTTGGCGAGGGACACACACACACACACACACACACACACTTCTGCGCGTCCGCAGGACCGCAGCCTTCACTTTTCACCTTCCCCGCACCTTGGGATGGTTTTTTCTTTCATTTTATTGCGAGAAACTCATCTCGGTGGATTTTCCGCAACCGCAGAGCGGCTGACACCCAGCTGTCAGGCCGGGCCGCCCCCCGCTCCGCCCGGGGGGGTGTCCCGCCGCCGCCGCCCCGGCCCCACCGTGCCGAGGGGCTGCTGGAGCCCCGCTGTCACCTCCCGTCCCGCAGCCCGCCCCCGGCCCGGGCCCGGCACCGCCCCCGTTACGTACCGGCGGGCCGGTCCGGGAGCGGGAGCGGGAGCGGGTCCGGGCCAGGCCCCGCAGCTCTCCCGCCGCGGCACGGCACGGCACGGCACTGCGGGCGGGGGCGGCGGTACCCGGATCGAGGGGGACGGGCCTCCGCCGCGGCTGCCGGCCGGGCCGCCCGGGTGAAGGGCGCCGGCCCGCGGAGGAGGGGCTGGGCCGGGCCGCGCTGTGCCCGCCCTGTGGGCCGAGAAGCGGCGGGGCGGGCGGGCCCTGGGCCTGGCCGGGGCCTGCAGCCGGGAGCGCGGGCGGACAGCGGGGAGCGGCGGCTGCACCTGCTTCCGACAGGGCTGGAGTGTGCTGTTGGAGCGCAGATGGACCTGTTGGTGGGTCTCTCTTCGGGCTGGTGGCTGCTAGTCTTCACTAACAGCCTTTGCTGCTTCCAGGCCCTGGAGAAACAGTGTTTCCACTGCATTAGTGGAGACCTGGAGCTGCAAAATCACGGAGCGGTCTGGCACAGCAGCTTCATTGCCGTTTGAGCCAGCCAGGGGCTCAAAGCTGATCTCACCCGGCTCCGTGATAGATGGCCCAAAGTCCTGGGTTTAACAGAGTGTGGGCAGTACTGCTCCTGCATCACATCCGAGACATTGCTTTTATCCGCGACACTCATAAGACCCTTCTTTATGACAGTATTTCTTTCTACAGCTGCCTCCTGTGCCTTCTGTTTCTAGCCTTGAACGGAAGAAAGATCATCACAGACAGCCTGCTGCACCCATGCATCTTCCTGAAGGCTCCTGGAGGGTGCCCGTGCACAGCATCCTGCTAGAATTTAAAAGCATAAAACCCACGTTCTTCTGTGCGAGGACCCGAAGACACCCTTATGGAAACCACTGTGTATGAGCAGTGAAAGAAACTGCTCTGCAACAGTTGGAATTTTCTTCAGACATACCACTCAGAAACAAAGGAACACAATGTAGTTCTTAAAAATCATACTAATTAACTTCAAAAAGTGAACAAAATGCTGTTAAAAAAAAAAACCCAAACCTTAAACCAGTAGCAAGAACTCAAAAACTTTCAGTTTTACAGGAAATTAGCAAATGTAAATCATTCTAATGTCTATTTATCTTCAGACAAAGACTTCCTTTAAAATAACTACAGCTGCTAACTAATTCTCCCTTCAGAGCCCAAGGATGAAACTAGCCTTATGTGAGAGCAAACTACAACCTGAGAAAGGCAAAAATTTGTTAAGATGGAAAAATGAATACTGTTTCAGTATTCTATGGTTTTCCTAGTTACTAAAACTGTTCATGTGTTTGTAGTTTGAGATTTTTAAACTGAGTATGGAAATCTCTTCAATTTTATGGAAACTTTACTAAAATAATATTTTAAAGAACAAATTTCACTGTAAGTAGTTGTTTTAAGTCACATAATCCATTTGTGTTTTAAAATGGAACAGGACTACATGAATCTTCATGCTGATGGTACTTCAAATGTTCAGGAACAGTAATTAAAATTTGTTGGAGAACCTTTATTTTCTCTTTTCAATACCTTCTGCCAAAAATCTTTCTATAAGCCAATTAAAACAGGAAACGATTTTTAAAAGATAATTAATTGGAGGGCAAACAAAGCACAAAGCTGAAACAAAAGATCATGGATGCAAAAACTTAAGTGAGTTTTTTCAAACATTTTCCGAAGTGGCTGTCTCGGGCTGCAGGCCTTAGGCAAGCGGGTCTGTTTTCAAAAAGAATGGCCCAGGAGAACTGCTGTCTACAGCTGCCTGGGTGCATAGCAACTGTGACAATCAGGTCACCTGTCTGGTCCCAAACTCTTTATTTGCTTTTCACCTGTGGCCATTTTACCCAGGCAGAGCAGGGCGGAAGCACAGAAGTTATTGCATGCATGTAGAAACCTGCCAGAACACAACAACTTCCCAAGCTGGGGAACTAAACAATAATTTACCTAGAGTTGACAATTGGCCTAAATGTGATATATGTTTGAGAAAAAAATCTGAAAGGAGCTGATTTTTAGGAAAGTGCTGTTCTTCTGCATGTGGGTTTTCTCCTAGTTAAAAAGAAACTTTGTACCTGAAGTCCTAAAAAACATGTAAGTCCAGACCAGCATTATATAATGGTTGGCTCCATGTATTTTTACTATTTTTACTTCCTAAGAAGACAGAGCATATGTCACCAGGTTGTCCAAGTGCTGTCCTTCAGCAATACCATGATACTTTCTCTGCATGGTAGCTCCTGAACCTGTAGCTTAATTTCCGCCGATTTTGACAGAAGAAAGATGTCAAGATGCTGAAGTTCCAACAAGTTTCATGAAGGTCAGCAGCTCCAGGGTAGGAACACCCTGTGAACATCCTGCCTCCCTCCACCCCTGGCCCCAGGCAGATGTTTGGGGATGAGCTCAGCACACCAGAGCCGCAACGCTGACACACCTGCACGGGGCACCAGCCTTCTTACAGCACTGTTTGTGTAAAACCAGGCCATGTCGTTTAACTCGTCTTTTGGGAGATTTTGAACTTGGACAGTATTTTTGTGTCATGTTAGAAAAGTTCAATGGATGAGAGAACCATTACACTGTAAGTAACTGAGGCATGCTGGTTCCAGAAAAGATGTAGCTTAATTTACCGGTTTTCATTTCTGTATGGAAGGCATTTGTATTTTACAATTGACATGAAATTCTGTAGCTGTAATTCTTCTGTACATTTTCCTTTGTGGTATGCTGTTCTTTCTGTTAATATCCCCCAACTAGAGATTAACCTACTGCTTCTAACGAATACAGAAACTTTTAATGTATTAGTCACTCTTCATACTTATTACTTCAGCAGTTGTCTTGTAAGCATAAAGTCAAACCTTGTTAATAAATCACCAAATTCTGTGAAAGCTGAAATACCTTTGACCAGACTTGCAACCCGCCTGCCAGAAGTCCTACTATTCTGTCAAATTGTATTGAGTTCTCCTGGATCTTTTGCTCCAAAAATAAACAAAATTATATCTTACCTCAGAGTGAAGGGAAGCGTTCGCTGTCAGACCTGTCAATATTCTCTGCTGCTCTTGCCGTGAACAATTGTCCAGTGCCCTTAATGAAAAATTAATAAATTGGAGTTAAAAGGAGATGGGTAATAGCACACTGATCTTTTCAGTTTTCTTCAAATAAAGATATACCTCTCAGCATGGCTCCCAGAGGAGATGTAACTGTATGTCTGTGTGTGTGAAAGTGTAACTGTATCTCTGCATCCTCTCCAGTACTTTTGAATCCTTGGCCAATCTCAGTCAAATTCAACAAAGAAATTAACTGCTTTGAATTAGTTGATCTTTTAAAGAAGAAAGCCCTGAACTAGTGCTCCCACTATGGGTAAGATTGTTCACCCCTTGTCACACAACTGAGATTCCGCACAGGAGAAAAGCATTTTGCAAGGACAGCAAACGCTAAAGCAGAACTTGCATTTCATTAGATGTGAAGGAATTGAACTAGAAGATATAACCTGATAGGAAACCTGGCTTCATGAGTTCAACTACACATAACCATCTGTTTGTTTATTTATTGTGATGATAGAATCCAGTGCTGCAGTTTCAACTAAACACAAATGGTCACTGATGCCATGGCATCCAAAAAAAAAAAAAAAAAAAAAAAAAAAAAAAAA
>WKFP01014362.1:333771-397684 GCA_011057875.1 Pterocles orientalis
CCATGGAAACAAAAAAAAAAAAAAAAAAAAAAAAGAAAAAAGAAAAGTACATGCTGTTCCTGCTTCTTTGTGTTTGTCTTCATCTCACCAGGAAGCTCAAGGACATTATCAAATATATTTATGCAAGCTATGTTAATTTTTTAGGCCAAGGTACATGATTCAATTTCCTTGATGTAAGAGATGAGAGTTGGCAGCCCAAAAGAGTTTGTTTGCGTTGTGTTGACAACAATAGGAATAAATACCCAAGGCTACATTAGACGTAATTCCACAGTGCTGCCTGATTCTTTCACAAGCAGAAATGGTCCTGGAAGTGCCTGGCTATACTCCGAAGAGGAAAAATATATGAAGTCATAAAAAACATAAGAGTGTGTATGTATAAAAGTATATTTTTATATATGTATATATTCCTTGGAAGTCAAAACTCAGCGTTAAACTCTCTGAAAGTATGTGTGTACACATGCATTCCACATCATCCAATGTATTTTCTTCTATTTAATGAGAGGTGGGGTTTTTTTTTCAGCTTACCTACTAATATGCAATCCCAGAGCATATTAAAGTATTTTAAAGACACAATTATTCAGGTAGGACAGAGCGAACGCAGGGCAGGAGGTCACAGCAGTCACTGCGTGCTGGCAAAGGGGCTCCTACTTCATTATAGGATCATATTTGGACAATGACAATTGATAAATTCAGCAAAAAGTTTGAGGAAAAGTGGCAAAACCAGGAGAGTTAAGGGGAAGCACAAAGAAACTCCTAATCAGTTACAAGATTTTTGCTGTATGCAGTAACAAGACAGGATTTCTAGTGTATTCAGCACACACGCACATACACACTCACACAAATATATACGCAGCATTTTAGTTTTGCAGATTGTTTTAAGTTGCCTGATGTGCTTTTTCAGCAGGAGACAGGTCTGTCAAAGTAAAATGTAAATGTAGATTTTATTATTTTAGTTACGGTTTGCACCCAGTACTGGTGTTTAGGAAGCTTTTCCTCTAATTCTGAGCTGCAGATTTTTGAAGGCTAAAAAGTAAATAAACCAGGCTGCCTTTCCAAATTTTGGCGAGATGGGCTCCCAAGCCTCTCGCTCATTCATAGTTCTAGTGCTGCTGCCTTGTGGGAAAAACAGGCTACAGCAACTTCAACACCCAGCCAGCCCTCTTGTGAAAGAGGGTGGTAATATCAATTGTCAAGAATGGTAACAGTGGCCTTTGAATTGTTTGTATGCTTTTGTTGTGGGTTTTTTTCTTCTAATTTAGAAATATTTCACCCACCCTGTGTTAGTGTGATTAAACCAGTAAGTTATATGGGGAATCACTATTGAGTGTGGTCCAGGTTGAGATTTGGGCTCTCTGACTGCCTAGAATTCTGTACTGCATTTTAGCAAAGGTAACAAAATCCCTCACAGTTCGTTTCGGACTATTTCTTCTCTTGCCACTTTTTCTAGATGCTATTTAAAGCTATTGCACAGTTAGTCAATATGTAGTTTTGAAAAATCCAAATTTAATGAAGAGCTAGAAAAGCATCACACTACTTCTCTTAAACAGGCAGATTTTTGGCCAGAGTAGTCATTTTAGAAGCATTTTCATTGTCATGTGCTCTTATATTCAAACTGAAATGCCAGCAATTTCTGAGAACAATAGAGGAAGATTCCAGCCTTAAGAAGAAATTGTACCAACAATTGAAACGTATTTTTCTGTTGTCCTGTTTTGTTTTCCAATTTCCAAATGCCCATGCAAATGCAGATTTGTAGGTCAACAGGCACATAAAATACTTGATAGGCTTCTGTTGCATACTGATATAATCCACTTCAGCAAGTTACTAAGCAGTTTTTCAAAATCATCCATGTTCATAAAGGAGGTACTTTGTGTTTTACTCAATAGCCTTGGATCGGGGAAGCAGGACTTAAGCAAGTGAAACACCTGGAAAAGTCAAAGACAAAAATGGAAGAGCTTGCTCCAGAGCTGGCAAAATTAAAAAATAATGTCATAGCAATTTGATTAAGTTTTTTTCATTTCAAGGGGGTTGTGTCTGTCACTTTTTAAACAGAATGGGGGTGTAAAGGTTGGTTTGGTCTTACAGTTATTTCAAAGGCAAGCAAACACTTTCCAGAAGTATTATAATGGCAAAATGTAGCGTATCTTCCAGATGCAAAATGATCCTTTTTGACACTTATGGGTTTTTAAAAATATTTTTTAAATTTAAAATGCTTTTGAAGGAGTCTATAGGTCTGCTTTCCTCACACAACTAGAAGTTCTGCTGAGCAAGAAGTTTGAAGTAAGCAAAAAATCTAGCCCTGCACTCTGAAATGCAGCCTGTATCAGGTCTGAGACACATGAAGAGTTACTCTGAAGAGCCAGCAGTGTCTGAGGCAGCAAATGATGTAGATAAAGCATCAATTTCACTGTTTAGCATCAGATCCTGATTAAAAAATGTAGAAAGAATGTTAAAAAACATGTTAATTTTTTAACTCACTGTAGTGTTTTCTCAAATGAGGGTGCCAATAGAACTTGTGTTGTGCAGAAGAGGAAATCAGTCTGATCTCAGGATACTCTCTACTCATTTGTGTCAGGCTGCAAACAAATTTTGGGCAATAACCTTTAAATTTTCCCTGATATTTTTATCAAAACCAGCATCATGCCAATATTAAGTGTCATCATGCAATTATGCCTTTGGGCCATGATGTTTGGAACTGCTGATGAGGGCTTGCAAGTGAGGGTTCGGAGGGCAAGGTGGGGCTATGCAGCACCGAGCAGCACCAGGCTGGGAAGGTCAGGGCACAAGCCAGGTGCTGGCTGGCCCCAAGGCAATGCGTGAATCCAATGCCTCCATATAACCAGCCTTGCTTCCCCCCATTGAATCACAGAGTGGTTTGGGTTGGAAAGGACATTAAAGATCATTGAGTTCCAACCCCCCTGCCATGGGCAGGGATACCTCCCACTAGCCCAGGTTGCTCAAAGCCTCATCCAGCCTGGCCTTGAACCCCTCCAGGGATGGGGCATCCACAGCTTCTCTGGGCAACCTGGGCCAGTGTCTCACCTGACAGCGAACGTTTAGCAGGGGCAGCCTGAGGTACTCGCGGCACACGTGCTATCCCCAAGGCCACACAAAAGGACGATACCTATCTCACAACCACAACCTGCCATTTGCCACCGCCCCTTCACTCCAAACTGCCACCACCAAAATGTGCAACAGCCAGCTCCTGCCGAGGGGTGCCGGTACCAGGTATCAGGGCCTGGCTGCTGGGCCCAGCACAGGCCCCACACTGCGGTGGGAGGCAGGGAAAAGGGGCACCTGTGCTAAAGCACACGCTTGGCACAAGAGCAAATAGTGCCCGGGTCTCTCCCCACACACAGCAGCGCTCTGGGCCCGAGCAGGACTCCCCTCCTCGCACTGACATGGCCGCAAGGCCTCCAAGCAGCGACCCGGGCTGCCACCGCCCGAGAGAACTCCCTCCCGCCTCCCCTCAGGGGGCCTGAGGACGCGGCCGCGACGAAACTTCCCGCTGGGTGGCGCGCGAGGGCCGCCGCCCAACGCCTGTGGGGACGGGGACGGGGAAAGCGGCGGGAGCCGCCCCGCTCCCTCACCGAGCCCCTGGGGGGCCCCGGGGCCGCCCGCGGGGAGCGGCTGCCGCCGGCCTCCGGGCCGGGAGGTGGATAGGCCGTGTGCCGCGGCCTTGGGGCGCTTTCCCGGCGGTTCCCCGCGGCTCCCGCCGAGGCCGGCCCGGGCAGCCCCGCTGTGCGGCGCCGTCTTCATGCGGGGGGCGCGGCGGCCGGGCTGGGCTCCGTTCCGCCGAGGGCGAGAGGGGCCGGTGGTGTCCCTGGGAACGAGCCTGTTTGTAATGAAGGAAAGTTCAGACACACACCCTCTTTCCCCCGTGTTTCTCGCTTGTCCGGGTGTTTTGCGAGGGGGACAAATGGCGGCGTGTTCCAAAGCCCCGGCGACAGGCAGGAAGCCTCACGCCAGGGTCGTGCGATCCCGGCTGAATCCCGGCGGAGCTGGGCTGAGATGCGCCTTGGCCGTGGCTTGTGGCCAGAGGCAGGTCCGGCTGGGAACCGCCGGTGGCTTTGGGGGTACCCCGGGTGAATCTGGGGGCCTGGCTTTGAAATGTTGGCCTGAGGAGACTGAGATGTGACCAAAGAGCCACGTTAGGCCTTGGTTCTTCACTAGTTTTACCTGAGAAGAGGTAAGGAAAGAGAGAAGATCTGAAGTCTGGAAATAGGAAAACAGAATGAGGGAGGAACGAAGAACATCGGTGGGAAATGAAGCTTCTCGGGTAACAGCTTGCCACCGTCCAAAGCAAGTGTCCTCTTTTCTCCCTGTGCTTTTGCGCGCTCCCCTGCATCAAATCCAGCATGCACGAGGTCTCCCGGATCAGTGGCTTGGCTGTTTTGTGCCATCTGGGTGGGTGGGATGGGCTCAGGGCAGAGCCCAGCGCTAAGAAAGGGGCAGGAGCACATGGCCAGGAGCAGGAGAAGGGTGACAGACTCGACTCATGGATTTGTGCCTTGAGGTGCAGCACTAATGCTGTGCTGCTCTTGTAGTAGAAAAGGTACAAATGGAGAAAGGAAAGACAACACTTAACTGCTTGTGTGCTGTACCTGCAGGAGGAGGAGAGCCTGAGATATCTCAGGGACTAGTTAAGAGAGCTGCAGAGATCTTTGTGTTGTTCGTTCTTGTTTCTAGTGTAGATCTGAATTAAAGTAATTCTCATGGTGTGACTGTGTATAAGGTGACTCTTAATGTGAAAGATTCAGCTCAGAGCATTGTGTCCTTCAAGTTGTAGAAAAAACTCAAAGAGAAGTGGAAACAGCAGAACAGGGCTCAGAAAAGTGCATTAATCACAGGTAAAAACAGGAGGTAAAAGCAAAAAAGCAAGAAATAAAAGAAGGTGGAGAAAGTCTGTAGAATTTTAAACGTCAAGAGAGCTTGTCTTTGCAACAAAGGTGACCATAACCTGGATTCCTTCCTCCTGAATTTAAATGTGTAACCAGGGTACATAGGTACAGGCTTCCTGTAACTGCTGTGGAGAAAAAGGCCCCGTCAAAGGGGAGCAGATCTTCAAGTTGCACATCAGTAGTTGTCCGACTGCTTCAGGCTGTGGACTGCTGAGTCTTGCTCTTACGTGCCTAGGATATAACGACCTCGGCCTATTGCAAGACATCCTTGTTGTGGAAATTATTTGAGACAGATATTTGGATTGTGTTGTACGGGAGGCCAGCCCATGTAATCATCATTGTCTCTTTGGTCTTAAAAAGGGTGACTTCAGTTTCAACCTTTGGCAAGATGTCCTGCAATCTATTTTGAACTGAAACAGGAGGATGAGCAGAAAATCACAAAGCTGTGATAGCTTCCCTGCTTATCTTGGCTGCCTTCTCCCAAAGAGTTGTGCTGAACAGCAGTCTGGTTCAGCAAAGAATCTTGACCGCTGTTTCTAAACAAACATGGGTTTCTCAGTGTGTTTTTTCTTATCTGCATCTCTTTTCTTATACTTAAATCTCTTTGAGGCAATGGCAGTCTTTATCTGTGATGGCTCTAAGACCATAATCAGTGTTTAACAGTAAAGCATAATAAAAATTAGTTCAAGCCGAGCTGGAAAGTAGCAGGATTATAGACACATTCGTTTAAAGAGGCAAATTACTACTTACATTCTAGTTCATTTTCATTGTATTATCAACTTCTGAATACCATGAGAAGGTGAAAAACATGCACTAAGCACAAGCTTCATATTTCCATCATCTTTCACTTTCTGATATACGGAAAAGGTCGGTACATGAAGAGTTGCAATGTAAAGAAATAAGATGATAATTGATTCATTGCTTAAATCACAGTAACACTTTAACAATATTGTTCATCAGGAACAGTGTCCCAGTTCATTTGAAGAGCCTGGCTTCAGTGGCAGTCGTTTTGGACCCAGTAATTCTGGTAGTTCTGGGTACTGATAGATACCGTTGTCCAGCTTGGCTATAGGTGCATTTCAGTCGGCTAAGGTAACAAGTGCTAGTCATTAAACAACTGTGTGTGTAATTAGAAAACCATACACTCCTCTGTGGAAAAAACAGCAGAATTCACTTTCCTCTTAAATTCAAAGAATATTGACCAGGACTAGGACTCTAATAAGAAGCAGAACTTTTTATCAGAGGACTATAGTGTTGCATAAAACCCTTTATTTAAAGTCCCTGGCAAGGCACGTGCACTGTTTTGGCGCTCAAACTAGAGTGAACATGCATACTTAATTCTGGAGGGAATATCTGACATTTTGGAAGTGTATTCGTGGCTGGGCTGTGGCAGCCAGGACTGCAGACCTGCCATAATGCCAGATCTCCCGGGGCCCTGCACCTTCCCTGTGCAAGGCTCTCTGGCCCATTTTGCCTTTCTCATTTGGAGCAGCGGTAGCAACACAAAGCAGAACTGGCTGGAAATTTCTGACAGAAAATTTCTCCGTTGGGAAAAAAAACCCCAAACTGTAATTGACAGGTTTCTGAGCAGCACATTGGCTGTGACAGGAGCCAGGCGGGATCCCAGGCTGCCTGTGTCCTCTGCAGGCTTACTTGGCTTTCTCTAGCAGCGATTCACATGCTTCCAGGGCTTCTTGATGGCTCAATAGAGAAGCTACCATGGGTCAGGGAGCCTGTGAGCTTGAGAGGTGGGGCTAGGATCAAGCTCACATTTCCATTGTAATCCCACTTTGGGCAGATAGTCTTTTCCCAAAAATATGGGAAAGAAATTTTGGTGAATTTCCAGTGAAGAAAAGAGCAGTCGATCTCCTATTCCAGAGCCCCTCAGGCAATGCCGACAGCAGCAAGAACATCCATCCACAGAAGCAGCAGCAGGAATAAGGTGCTCTAAGGAAGAGGAGCCATCCTCTCTTCCCTTTTTGAGATGCGGTGTTGGAAGGGACCCATCAACTTTGAATCACTTCCTCAGCTGCATGGGACTGTCGCTGCTGTTCTTTTCCATTGCTGGCATGTAACGTTTTCCATGGGGACACAGTTAACGGACATTTAACCCAGACCAGTGAGTGGGGGGAGGATTCACAGTTCTCAATTGCTGTTCTGAGGGCGAGAAAGGCACTGTCGCATCTGGCTGCTACCTCAGGTAGCTTAGGTCCTGTTGGAAACTATAACTGCTGGGCATCTACAGTTTTTAAGCAAGCAGTGAAATGCTTAACAACTGTTTGGCATGAGTATTTTTAGGTTCTCTACCTGTTAGTAGCTGTTCTTCAATATAGCTCTGAGCACATATATTTCCTTTACAATAAATGCAACAGATGAGCCAGACAACACATGGTGATCCTGCTTTTCTTCAGTGGAGGTCAGAAACTGTTCTACAATGAATTTCACTTAAGCTCAGAACACCCTGTGTCACGTAAACTTCAGAACAGCTCACATCCTGAGGTCTTTATTCGGGCCCTGATTAAACAAACTGCACAAGTATAAATCTAACTAACATCATGGCTTGCTGAACTTAAGTCCCAAGTCTTGCTGAAGCAAACTATTCAGAAAAGTTAAAACTGGGCTGCAGCTTTTAATCTGTTGTTTCAAGTCAGAATTCTTACACCTGTGAATAAAGCCTATTATCACTTTCTCTTTTCATACCTTTTAGTTCTTTTGGTTTTCACAGTCTTCTGTAGTTTATTTTCCCAGTTAGAGGTATTTGTAGAAGTAGAGCAGGACAGCCTTGTAAGGCATCTGGTCAAGAGGCAGAATGAAACTTGTCACAACTAAGTGATTTGCCATAAAATGGTGAAAAACATATTAATCTTTCACTGATTCCATTTTAGGTTGTGAGAAGAGAGGTGAATAGTTTTTTAAAAATATGTCTTCTGTACACAATACCAGAAGGTTGAACATGTATTTTCTTCTTTGTAAGCAAGTCCAAGCTTCTGGCTACAGTCCAGCAGACGTTTTTCTTTGTCCATTAAGGCAATCTCCTACACAGTTTACCAGGGGAGGATGAAATTCCTCAAGCTGTGTTATAAACATTCATCACTGAAATCACGCTCCTAATAACCAGAACAGCAGACAGAATTTAAGAGAGCTCTGGATTGGGCGTGTTTTACAGATGGAGACCATAGAATCAGGAGTGAAGCAGTAAAGCTGAAGACCAAATAAGGCACTGTGAAAAGATTAAACATAAGACAAAGTAATACCGAAATGTCAAAGGAAAGAATCTGAGAAAGGATCTTTCTCTTTTGAAAAGTCTTAGTTCTTCCCTGCAGCAGTACCTGACAGAGACAACCTGCAAGTACTTCAAAGCCACGTAGTCCATATTTTCTTCCCTGGACAACCTTTTTAAGAGCTTTAAGGAATCCCCCTGTTATTCCTCACTCTTGCTCAAGTTCATTCCTCTTGAATAAAGTCTCTAGAGATGGCAGCTGAAGTCACAGTCCTGTCGAGACGATGGCACTCAGTGGGCAGCACTGATTTTAAGTTGGCGTGCCGTTCACCGTGGGACTGAAAACATGCAGCGTTGGCAACAGTGCCTGCAGGCGTCTTGTCAGGGAGATTCTCTTTATCAGCTCACCTTCCTGTCTTCATTTTCAGCTCCAATTTACTCCCTTCTCTGCCAGTCTCCCTAATTAGTGCAGAGGATTTGTTTGTGTATAGCCCTCATAAATCGTAATCACCTTAGATATAGCGCTTCCCCAGGCTCAGACCTTTTGCTCTCCAGCCATGTCCTGTGCCAAGTGCTGGGTGGGAGGACTGGGCAGGGATTTCCTATGGACTGCAGTCAGCAGTGACGGAGGGTTCAGGCTTCCCTTCCTCATTTAGGCCTGTGCTAAGGGCTACCACCATTAATGAATTACTTATGAAATGACTTATGAAAGCATTTCACAAAATTCAATAGGGGTAAAATCAGAAAGCAATGAAAAACCTGAACAAATTACTCTAGAACTTCCAAAGCATTTTAAAAGAAGATGAAAAATTCTTAGGAGCTGTGCTTTTGGGACAAAACCTATGCCACTCCATGGAAGGCATATTTTTCTAGAAAAATGATAATTTATAGGATACTCCAGAAAGTTTTCTTAAAATGCTGACAGCAAGAGGCTGATGGGGTGGGATTTTTTTGGACATACTGTGAGCCTATGAATACCAGCCTCTGCCCCTGCAGGCTGCATCTGGTTTCCGAAGAGTTACATTTTCTGCAGAGTTGCTGGCAGGTTTCTGGTGTGTGAATCTAGTGAATCTGGGAGCCCCATTGGGCTGTAACTTACGCACAAGGCTGCACTGAGTCCTGGCAAGCCCAGTCCTCCAGAATTTAATGGTGCAATAGAAGGAAACGTGCCAAACGATCTACCTGAACTACTATTCCCTCAACACATTCCTCTGTAGTGTTTCTTGGCTGGCTGCTTGATCCCTTAGCTCTAGAATTGAAAGAAAACTGGTGTGTGAAGTTATGTTCCTCACAGTCCTTTGCATAGCATATGTGGCAAAAAAAACCCCAGAATGCTAGAGAAGTTCCATTCTCTGAAATGAAACAAAACCTCAGAAATAATTGTCTTTTCCTAGTACCATTACGTTGGTATACTTTTAGTTAATACTCAAGAGTAGCAGATGGATGCTTATTAATGTAGATACAAATATGTGAAAATCAGAAGTGTATCTTTCTTTAGACATTTAGTTTTTCAATTTTTGTTTTGAGTGAGTTATTGCAAAATTAAGACTTTGAATATGTTGCCTTTTAAAGCAGTCTTAATTAGAAAAGGTTTTTTAGACTAACGCTACAGATCAAAACCCACAAATTTATCCTGTTTTGTCATAACCGCTTGCAATTCTTTCTTCACTGTGGCTCATTTGGTCAGAATCCCGTAACTGCAACAGCCCCCTCATCTTCTCCCCAGTGGATCTGCATTTATGTGGCTGTTTAAAGCAGATACACCACTAGTGTGAAATTGTGGTCCTGCCAAAACAGAGGAGCTTAGCACAAGAAAAGATCCAACATACAACCAGCAAAGTATTATGGAGGTTACTTAATTTGTGTTTTCAATAGTTTACATATGTAGATGCTTATGATCTCTGCTACAGAAAGTAGAGAGGTTTCTGTCTTTGCCTACTTGCTGTGTCACAAGCAAACGATCTGGGTTAGCTGGGTCACGGAAGTCAGTCGTGTCAGTCAATGGGAAAATGCAGGGCAGATTTCCTGGAAATGATGGAACTGATATTTTTTGTAAATTGTGGAGTATTTCAGATTCCAAGTGTACAGAATCGGTCTGTATTTGTAATTCTTTTAGTGACTATCATAAACATTGAAGGTTGTTTCCAACAGAAATAATGTTTAGCCTGAATATTTCTTAGCTATATGCTATGTACCAAGTTCTAACAGAGTAGCAGTCACAGCACAGGGCTTGATATGCACGATATCCTACTGTGTCTATTGCACATACCCTATAAGCATCAGCTCAGCAAGGAAAGACAGGAATTTGGAAGTGATTTTGCCGTGTATATTTGTGGGCTCTTTCCGTTTGTCTTGTCCAGACAAGCAGGGAATGCTGTTACTATTCAACCAGTAGTTGCCACTGTCCCACAGATTGATGTCGAGATAGTCTTACGTATATAAAATTCCAGCTCTGTGTTGTTCATGTCCATAAAGTAGATATTCCTTCCAAATGTCCTATGTCCAAATGACTCTATTATGTCATAACTTGTGAGTCACAGTTCCCTATATTTCATGGTACTGTTGGATGTAGCAGAGTCCCTTGACTCCTGCTGGAGTGAAAGGATTCCTGTCACTGTCTTCAACAAGCCCTGGATCAGACTCTGGCTTGCTTAGCACACTATTTTGGGAAGTCAGTGACTCTCCTAGATTTCACCCTCTCTTCCTTTTGGGAAGTTAATTAATTTATAGGCCTTTAGAATCTCAACTATTGTCTTAGGAGACATTTTGAGGGGGTTGTTTGTTTGTTTTAAATCCTGGAATTGCAATATGTGTTGTTCATAGACTAAGAAGACCCTCATGTTTATAAGCCTCTTGAGAAAAATGAATCACAAGTCTTCAACAAAACATAACCAATATTTTAAATTACTCACAGATATCAGAGTTTAACTAAACACAGAAAATACCCTGGTGCTTCACCCCACGGGATCTTATCACGGTCAGCTTGGCTTCTATACTACAAAAACATCCTCAGCTCTTCAAATATGCCAATAAGCTTCCCCTGAGAGACAAACTTCAGCAAATAAAGCCCTCCACTCATACCTCATCACCAATGTTTGCTTGTTAGACTCAAAAATTTCTCCACTGAACCAACAAGCTCCCGGAGGAGCTCAACCTGCTGGCAGCATGGGAAAGCAGAGCAGTTGAACCCATAAAGACAGGATTTGGGACAAGGTGATGTCACAGCTTAGCATCCAACATTTTTTAGTACGCCAACAGGAAAACATTCAAACTCCAGGATCCTTCTAGCAGCCAAGTGGTTCTGCCGTAACGTGGATGTCACTGGGGAGTTCTTAAACAGACTTCCTGTCCTGAGCCAAACTGAGGGCTTTGGAGAGCGGAACATGCACATCTGGGAGCTAAACCAAACCAATACTGACGAAAGTTTAATCGTACAAGGCTTTCACTTGCTGTCACATATAAAGGAGGTTGTACATTGTTTTAATTCTGTTTAAAAGTTCACATTGATTCTCCAGACATTTGTATTATACATAGATATATGCAGAATAAAAAGCTTCATTGATGGATGTCAGATGATAACATCAATAACCAGAATAAAAGAAAGTTGGTCCCTAGAGCAATATATTATTTTTCTTTGAATAAGAGTAAGCTAGAGAAAGTAGATTGTTACTAGCCCCTCCTTCTGAGGTGATAAAAAGGTGATTGAATACATCCACAGTATAATGATGTTCAGATGGAATACTGGGAAAGAGAACTGGGCAGGAAAGAGCAATTAGTTCAAAGAAAGGAAACAGAAAAATGAGGTTAGAAAGATGGAGAACATTTTATGGACTCTATTTGTTTTTTATTAAAAATTCTCTTCAGAAAAAATATATTCTTTTTTAAAGTAATCTATTTGGAATTGACTAGTAAAGCAATAGTTCAATCTAAGGACAACAGCTATTGACTTTAAAACAAAGGTGTAATAGCAAATACATATCTGCTACTAAAAGATAAGAAAAATAAATATATGACAAAAGGAACAAACTAATTAATGTTTCTAGGGAAAGAGAGCTCTGCAGGCCCCCTCGAGACTCAGCTATCTTCTGAGGTAGAGATAAGCTGTGCCCAGCACTCTCTCCTTTCCATTTGCACCCTGTGCTGGCCATGACCCAGGTGACATTCTGCCATTATCACTTCTTTATAAATCATCAATAAATTATTTGAAAATTGCATTGATTTCACCTTCGGTTTAGAGATGGAGATATTTTTGCTACTTATCTGCAGAGAATACGATTTTGGGGATGGTGAGCATATGGCTTACTCATGATTTGGAGTTGGACTAGATGGTCTTTAAAGGTCCTAACCAACCTAAGCCTTTCTATAATTCTATTAAAATTTCTAATTGTAAACAAAATTTGAGGAATGTCTGTACAACTAATAAACGGTCATTACATTTACAGAGTTGTTGAATTATGGAAGACCTCAGGATTTGCACTATTCTGCGTTTGTTAGTAGGGCATGTACTGAGTGTCCCTGGACTTGCTGAATCTTTGTACCCAAAACCAAGTGTTGCACCTTCATGTGGTCTCCCAACTACTTCAGCCAAGCGCTGACTTAGTACTCTGCAGTGGACCATGGCCTGGGCAGCCGCCACTCGCCTGGAAAACCGGACTGTCTGGGTCAGCTTGAGCCACGAGGCAAATCCCTGTCCCTCATACATCGAGCAAAAATGCTCAGTCAGCAGAACTTAGTGGTAACTTATTTGGGAGGACACAGGTTTAGGCAGGCATTTAACAGAACGTTTTCTGACTTGCTGCTTTGCAGGGGGTGCTGGTGTTGGCAGAAGGAAAAAAAAAAACAAACAACAAATTCAGAACCGAAAAACTAATGTGTGGTTTCTTCTGGTGCTAGCTTTTACAAACCAGAGCCAAAGACTGCCACAGTGAAAAAACTGGAGCAGGAAAATACATCTAGAGCTGGGTATTTGGGGGGGGGGGGGTAGTTGAGGTCTGAATGTGCTCCACCTAAATGTGCTGGGGAAAGGGCACATGGTGATGAATATTGGGATATAAATGCATCCAGCTAGCATGGAGTTAGGTCCCCCCCTGCCCCAGAGCCCTGCCCTGCCCCTCAGCACCTTCTACTGGCTTCACAGTCAGTGTTTCAGCTTCCAGGAGACTCGAGGGGCTCCTTACACTGTGTCTGACAGGGTATCCCGGTACTAATGGGGAGCAGTGGGTCCCCTCTGTGCTGTTAGCTGTTAGGGCAGGACACGAGAGGAAAGGTGGGCAGGGAGAGCTGGGGGAGCACACAGCAGCCCTCCAGCCCCTTTGACAGCCTGTCGGACAGCCCGAGTTAGACATCTAAAATGCGTGCTTTGCAGGAGTGTGGTGGGTTGACCCTGGCTGGATGCCAGGTGTCCACCAAAGCTGCTCTATCACTCCCCCTCCTCAGCTGGACAGGGGAGAGAAAATATAATGAAAGGCTCGTGGGTCGAGATAAGGACAGGGAGATATCGTTCAGCAATTACTGTTCACGGGCAAAACAGACTTGACTTAGGGAAAAATCAATTTAATTTATTACCAATCAAATCAGGCTACAGTTCTTCACAAACTCCTCCAGCGTGGGTCCCTTCTGTGGTGTGCAGTCCTTCAGGAACAGATTGCTCCAGTGCGGGCTCCTCTCTCCATGGGTCCACAGGTCCTGCCAGGAGCCTGCTCCAGTGTGACTCCCCATGGGGCTCCAGTCTCCTTTGGTTCATCGACTTGGTCCAATGTGGGGTCCTCCCCGGGCTGCAGATGGAGATCTGCTCCATTACCCTCCATGGCTGCAGGGGTGTCTGCGGAGTTGTTCCTCTGCTCTCCTGCTGCAGTTGCTGTTGC
Organism: Pterocles orientalis; assembly: GCA_011057875.1. NCBI lineage: Eukaryota > Metazoa > Chordata > Aves > Pterocliformes > Pteroclidae > Pterocles > Pterocles orientalis. The sequence continues at coordinate 347,754 of WKFP01014362.1, forward strand.
TCAGGGTTTGTTTTCCCCCTTCTTAAGTATGTTATTCCAGAGGTGCTGGCACTGTCACTGATGGGCTTGGCCTTGGCCAGTGGCAGGTCCTTCTTGGAGCTGGCTGGCACTGGCTCTATTGGACATGGGGGAAGCTTCTGGCAGCTGTAGTCTCCCCGCTACCAAACCCTTGCCACACAAAACCAGTACAGAGAGTCAGGTTTCCTTCCTGCAACACTGGAATAAAGGCCTTCTTAGCAAAGGATTGCATTTAATGCTAAGGCTGTGGTGCCTACACCGTGGTGAGTAAACACAGCCTTTTGTGTGTACGTGTGTGATGGTTATCTAGGTGCGTAGTGGCTGAGCCTCAATAAAGGTCCACTGCAATTCCCTCAACCCAGGTGAGGTTGTAACAGCCAGCGTTAATAGAGAATTTCCCTACACCTGTTTTTCCAGGCAGCAACAGACAGAGGTAGCATATCACAGCTCTTCCATCATGAAAGAAAATACTCCCTTTTTTCAAGTAGAAATCAAAACTTTCTTTCCTCCTCCTTTACCTTCTTTAGGAACAAGGCTCATATGAAATTGTTCTTGAGATGTTCGGGTCCTGGAGGCTTGTTGAGGTCCATTGTTGAACCCCCTGAGAGGAGTTTCTCTGCAGCTTCACATCAAAATCTTGTCAAGCTGAGAGGGTATGTGGGCTGGTTTTCTCTCTCAGCTGAATTGTCCTCTTTCCTCATCTTGATTCTGGGGTTATAATGTATTTCCCAAAAAGATGCTGTTTGCTTTGCTTTTCCCGTGGTCTGCATCGCATGTGATATGGGTGTGCAGAGTGCTCAGGTCAGGTGTCCCCAGGTATTTGTGCAGACACTGATCCCATTCACACCTGGAGAATATTTTTCATGCTCAAGCCAGAGACATGCGTGTTTCTGGAAAGCCTCACCTTTCATCTTTTCCAAACTATTGATAATAATCCATCAAAAAATTTTAACCTACATTTACCAAGCCACCATCCCACCAGTGATTTGTAGGCCAGTTTATGTACTGTCCATACGGTCTTAGGGGTTTCTAGATGGAAGCAACTCCGGCCTTGCCAACGGGTGTTATGTGACATGACGGGTTTGTGATGTTGGGTTAACCTTCAAAGAAACCAGGCTGAACTAATGTAACTATTTTCACTACAGCCTCCACCTGGACTGACATCACAGTCTCACATAATAAACAAGAGCCCTGTCCACTGAACTCTTTTAAGCTTTATGTATTAATGAAGCTTTCAGTTTATGTAAAGATTTTGGTGAAAATCCACTTTGAAAAAAAATTACACTGTGAGTGCCTTTATGTTTGTGGGTTTCCCCTTCCCTTGATCGTATTTTATTTTGCTCTGTTTTCTTTACTAATTTTGCCAAAACTAACTTTTGCACTTCAGTTTGCTTTACTCCCAGGTTTCTACTTCTAACATTTGATTTTTAAAGGTTTTAAAATTTGGACTCAAGAGTAAATGTCTCAGGTTTTCAAAGCTGGAGTAATTTGCTTTAGCAAGCTGGTGTATTGCACCTGTATCAGCTTAGTGGCACAAAACTTCTTCAGGGAATTTTTCATTAGATTTTTAATTTTATTTTCACTCAGACATCAGTACAAGAGCCTAGCCAAGAACTGGAACGACTGATTAAACTTTAAATAGCATTACTAATAATACTGAGGAGAAATGGGCTGCATAAAGGATTTGCTTGCTGTGCGCTTGGCTGGTGTGAATGCTCTACCATTATTACCCAAATTCTTCATACTTGTGTTCCGCACTTGGTGTGTGCAAAAAAATAAAGTATCAGAAATTTTAGCAGATAAGGCACAGGTTCAAACTATGGCTTGAGGGAAAATGTGCCACTTTATTAAAGCTGTAGAACTGGCTTGTAGGTCTGAGAATCATAATTACCAGCGTTTTAAACCACAGCCGTATTTGGTGATACATGCTGATACCCTTATGTGCTGTGATGATGAGCTGTGTGTGATGAACTGCAGGCGTTGTGTGTGCCTGCGGTCAGTGACCTGTCCTGGTCCACACTTCGTGTTTCTGCTGGTGACCTCAGCGTGGTCTCATGCAGGCAAACCGTGAGATCTGTCCTCTTGCTGCCATTATAGTAGGGATGGGTCATTATACATTTATGGGTCCTTTAATACACAGATGAAGCTTCACCGGCTTAATTACGTTGTATTTGCCCAGTCTGCCTGGGCCCTTTGCCTAATGAACTGGTCTGTCGTGTAGGAGGGGCAGTGTGCTCTGAACCTGTTGTTTCTCCACTCCTGCTGCTCTGCCACAATTTTTGCATGTGCTGGGAATGCAAAGCAGGGTGACAATCAGAGCGTGCAGTGATGAGAGAAAGTAATGAACAAGGTCCATATTCGACAGATTAAATGTGCTGAAGCCAGTCAACACCTGAAGTCATCTTCATGATGAACAGACATGTCCGTTGGCTGACGATGGGACATTTGCAGGGAAGATGCAGGTCTAGAAAACGTGCTCACAGCCTGTCAGGTTCAGGCTCGTGGCCAAGCAGTGAAGCATTTCTGCCATGCTGATTGAGTGAAGCAAGCACACGCGTGCCTCCCCAACAGAAAAATACAGCTCTTAGCTCCAGGTACAGACCGCTGCTAATTAGACTGGAAACTGCCAGCCCCCTGGTCTCTAGTGGAGCAGTATCTTACTCCTTTCTTTAAGCTATGACATGGGAAGTTCATGCAAGCAGTGTATGTTAATCCTGTCTCGTTCCTACTCTCCAGACCTCTGCAGTGCTTTTTTCTGGCACAAGAACCCAAAACAGACAAGGGAGATAGATTTGCTTCAGCCCATCCTTCTGCCATCCTTATGTTGGATACTACTTCCCAAAGCTGTCCTTGCTGGAGTATCTGAGTCGTTGTGTCATGACCGGTAGGAATTGGATGATGAGCTAAAGCTGATCAGGAGGAAAAGTGAGAGGAGCAGGCGATGACTAGAGCTGGATGAGAAAGCACTCATGCCAGACTGATGCCTGTTCTCGAGCTGAAGCTCAGCATCCATCTGGGCTGGACACAAGACTGTTCTCATTCAGGAGCACTGAGAGGACTGAGCACACAGTGGGAGCCAGCCACGTCCCTAACACCTGCTGTGCCAGCATGTAACCCCCCTCCAAAAGCATGCTGAGACTCCACCTGCACTTGTTTTCTCTCATTGCAGAACCCATGAATTTCCTCCCTGACTGCCTCCTGTTTCAGCCATCTGTAATGTCTGGTGGAGGAAACCTCAGAGCACTCCTTCAACTGCTTGGTCCTTGCTAATGTCAGCTCTCCGGTCACCTCCAGATCGCTGTTCAACAGCATCTCTTTGCTTTTTGGGTACCTCCAGAAATGAGATAGTCAGAGGTGCTCTGCAGAATATTCTTCTTGTCCTTCACTGTGAATTGATGATCATTTAATCTTCAGCCTGTCATTACTGGCTGGTTTAGTTTTACGCAATCACAGATGGTTGACGTTGGAAGGGATCTCTCATGACCATCAAGTCCAATTCTCCCTTGCTCAAAGCAGGCTCAGATAAAGTAGGTTCCTCAGAACATTTTTCGGGAGGCTTTTGAATATTGGCAAGGGTAGAGACTCCACAACCTCTCTGGGAAACCTGTGCCAGTGTTTGATCACCTTTACAGTAAAAATTTCTTATGTTTAAATTGAGTTTCTTGTATTTCAGTGTGTGCCCATTGCCCTTTGTCCTTTCAGTGGGTATCATCGCATTGGTGGCTTAAGGCCAACTTCTAGTCCACCAGGATCCCCAGGGCCTTCTTGTACTGGTGTACAGCGTGTGTGCTGGTGCATGGGATTAATCCTTCTCAGGGACAGGACCTTACATTTCCTTTTTTTGAACTTTGTAGGTTTCCTGTTGGCTCATTTCTACAGCCTGTCAAGGTCCCCTGGAATGGCACCAAAACCATCGGGTTTGTCAACCACTCCTCCAAGTACAGGACCATCTGCAAACCTGCTTATGCTGCAGTCTGCCTCGTTATCTAGGCCATTAATGAGGAGCAGTCAGGTATCTCAAATGCTGCTAGCTTTTATCCACTGGAAATTCATTTTCTCATTTGAGCATTTTATTTATGAATAGAATATTCATTGAAAGTCAATCCAAATGATTCTCCATTATTCATTTTTGTGGTTTAGGTGCAACATAAAGCCATGGGATTATTAAGTGGATCATAATGAAATAAAATTTGTAACGGACTATTTCCAATAAAATAGTTTTGTTTTCAGGATGAACCTCATGGAACAACATTTAAAAGAACACTAGGAGTTATTTTTGACTGAAGTTTCTCTACAGAAACAGTCTGTTTTCTGAAGAGGGTTTTGTGGCTAAAACACAGAACAAACATACAAAAAAAGAACAAAGGATACATTAAAGGATACTCCCTAGACCTAAAGTAAAACCTAGAAATGCTGGGAATAGGATGTTCCTGCACAAATAAACACGTACACATATCTATATAACATATGTATATAAAAAATGAAAGAAGTTATATTTTCTCTTTCCATCCAGCATGAGCATAGCCTAGCTTTGGCAACTGCTGACTATTGTACATGTTTTCATGCTAATATAGCTTCATTCTGGTGATGTAAATATGTGTGTAAAAGACAAAAGGTGGATCCGGGGTGGGGTAGTTACAGTTTCGTACACGGACATGCTTTTATACCTCTCCTTTTGGGTAGAAGAGGTAGAACAGCAGCTTTGCACAAGGCCAAGAACTCCCATCCTCTTTCCTAGCAATAAACAAGGTCCCAGAACATCCCTGATAGTGTTAGTCATCTTTGTTTCTGTCCTACTACAACTGTCTCCCTCTTTTTTGTCCTGTGCTTTGTCATATTCATTATCGTTCTTAACTCTGAGCGAGAATGGGGCAAAACATAACTCTTGTTTGTTCCTTTTCACATTCCCAGGCCATGTTCCTGTTTGGTTAGTAGTGTTTCCTTTTTCCTGCCCTTTGTTTATTACTATAACACGTTTCCTGTTTATCGGTTTATAGTAACCAGACAAAAATAATGTTGTTTAGAACTTAGAGAGACCTCTGTCTTGGAAGTGCTGGAGGTTCAACACAAAGTGTTTGAGTCTTACACTCCTTCCTGGTGTCTCAGCCTCCTCCTCCTCTCCGTTTCCCCCCACGTTTCCCCGTTCTGCTCCCTTGGTTATCACACACCCCACCTTTGCTTTTCACTCACCCCAAAACTCTTCACTCACCCCAACTTCTGATTTCTGGCAATGGAAACTTAAGTGTTTGGCTAGAAGGAGGGAGGGAACCACAGAAAGGGGTCGTGGTGCGGCCAGTGTAAACATGAGCTTTGTGGTGGCAAACCCTCTTGCTCCAGCAGCACTGATGAGAAAAACAAAGTTGGACACTGCTCTCCAGGGACAGGACATGCGCAGGGAAAACCAAACAACTGAGTGAAACTCAGCCCATTGCATGGCATCCACCAAAAGCTGGATTAAAAATTCTGTATCTAAAAAACCAGAAGTATTGCTTTTGCTTCCTCATGGTTTGAGCCCCAAGAGGACAGCGCATTATAGGAAAACAAATGCATTTCTTCATGCCCAACATGAAGAATATTCCTCCATCCACAGGCAGTTACACCATGGGGCACAGAGCCATGGACCAGCAAGCTGTGTCCTTCTGTCACCTGGAGCTCTTTGGTGACCACTGGCAGGTAGGTGCTTGCTACTCTTCTGGCCCTGGCCACCACAGGCTGCTTGCCACTGCTGCAGAGTCCTGTAGAGCTGCATCTAGTACGCTGTTGCTGCTCCTCCTGCACTCCTGACAGCAGAGCCCTGGCTGATCAGGAGGGATTCCTGGAGGATTTTGCAGCCTGGTGGTTGGAACTGGAGAGTAATGTAACATTCAGCAATGAACCTGACAGTTCATTGCAACAAATGAGACCTCATAACCAGAAGGCTTAGGTTGTAAAGGGGTGTCAAGAACCATCATTTATAGTTTTGGTGACTGTAAAAATAGCTTTATTTCTTGGTAACCACTTACAGGCTGTATAAACAATCTTATTAGTGGCTTAGAGCATTATTGAGAAAGAACTATGTCTGTCCAAAAGGTGAAGAAGATGCCCTGAAGACAGAAGTTAGATCAGGTGAGACAAGGAAGGACCATACCAAGGGAAACAGACTTACCCTTCCATGATGGCTTTTGCTATTCAAACATTCAAGGAAATACTTCAAAGAGAGCTTGGAGAAGCTAACTGCTTGGAACCAGTGATGTTCCCTGCAAGTCCATTATGGAGGAAAGTCACAGCAGAGCACCAAGAAACAATTTCTTAATTAATAGCCTGACTCCAGCATGCAGAGTTTTACAGTGACAGAAACCAGCTGTAGCACGCAGTGGCATGTAACAACTTTTACAATCCCTCCAACTGAAGTAACTGAAGGCGTGGGAAGGTTACAGACAGCATTGTCAAGCTTTGGTACTTGTAAGTCTCCTAAATAAGCGACTTCAGTTAACTTTTCTAAAGAAGTTTTCCATTCGTGTCCTTATTAGCTAACATAATGATGCTATTTAGGTGCCTAATTATATACTTAATTGTCTAACTTGAGGTGTAAAATGCTGTCCTAAATTCCATGTCAGTGCTTATAGCCAAGCACTGAAAGAAGGGTGACTGCAATCCAGAGCACTGCATTCCTATCACTTGACTGGATGTTCAAGAATACAATTAAAAAAAAAATATAATTGTAGGGTAATAAATTCTTGCCTTGAGTGTTTTCGCAGACATTGATTTCCCTCAGGTAAAAATATACGCACCAGAGTCACATTTGCATTTTTGTCTAAGTGTTGCCACCCTCTGTTTTCCAATAAGTTTTTATGCCTCTGTTTAACGATATGTAATTTGTAGCTAGTTTTATGCTTCAAAAGAAACACATAAAATTCTGTTTATTATCCCATTCTTTATTTGTCACTGAATTCCGTTTGTCCCACCATGGCGTTGAATGGTCATTTGCTAACAACTCAGACAGTCGATAATCACCAGTTTCCTCTCCAAGACTTAAAATAGTTCAGGGTGGGGCTTGCGAGTTTTTGCATATCCATGCATACCCTTCCCCTGCCCCCAGCAAGCCACACTTAACCACAGACAAATCTCCACATATCTAAATACCGTTTTTCCTTGCACAACAGCGGGAATATGTCCTGATTCACCCCAGCGTACTCTTTTTCTTGTTCTCTGGAACTGTACAATTAGCATCTGTTTTTAGTGCTCAGCGTTCAGACAGAAGGGGATACAGAGAAGTCCCTGTTGTTCGTTGTTGCTATGGTCTAGTCCGCAGTAGTGTGCAAAGTTGTAGCCAGCAGAAAGAACTACAGGAATCACTCTTCCAAATACAACCCCACATTTTTTGCTTATTAGCCTCCTTTTCCCTAGGCAAAAATAAAGTCTTTTGGAGACGCAGAGTTAAGAGCCCCAGCAGAGGGCCAAGCAATGCTCTGTCTGTAGGCTGTGGATGGAGGGGAGAATGGAGAAGGTGTGAGAAGACACAATATTTGTGTGTTGTATCCCTGCACGGACAGTTATTATAAACTCAAGGCTTGGGTCCAGAGGAGGAGAAAGGAATCTATCGCCTCCACCCCAGCACAGAGGGAACACACTTCACGGAAAGATTTGGGTTTATTTCTTAGAAGTTTCCTCTCCATTCCCACTCGTAACGCACCTGAGCATCCTGCGGGCAGGGCCACAAGCACTCCGAGCTGGTGATGTTTTGCTACTTTGTGAACTCTTAGAGTAGTTCATGGGGCTGCACAACAGACGTGGAGAAGGATGAGGAGAAAAGGACACATCTCAACCCTTTTTGAGGTCAATAATTTGATGTTATCCACTAAGGACTCAAAAGTAAGACACAGCTCTGATGTTTCATCTGATTATCAGCTAAAGCTCAAGGCTTTGTGCTAGTTGTGAACTGTAAAAATTATACAAGTGTTTCAGCAGGGAGACACAGTTACAAACTGTGCAACCCAGTGCAGCCCAGCTCCATAGCAGGTTCTCCCGGAGAAATTTAGAGAGTGAGTCATGCCCAGAAGTGTGGCAGTGTGGCTGTGAAAGGGAAGGGACAGCAATGGAGCGGGGAGCGGGGAGCCAGGCGCTGTGCCTTGCCAGGATTCCCTGGTGCCGCAAGCGGCCGCAGAGACATTAGCATTTCAGCCTTGATGCTCCCAGGTCCTGGAGAACAACCTGGATGTATGGACTGGTGAAATCCTGGCTGAAATCTGTAGGTCAGTTTACGTGCTTAAAATGGGACATAATCTTGTGATTCTGCAATGTGTGCTAAGGAACAGGGAGGATCGTTCTTAAAACCGCCACATCTTTCCCTCCACAACATCCACTGCAATAGCTTTCAACGATGCAAACACTAACCTTAACAATGCGCCGGTGATGGCTGGTTTTTACATTTTTTTCTACTCCTCCAGTCAGATGCAGCTGTGGTTTTGTCGCAGCATTTTGCATAAGGATTGAGTGAATGGTGATTTAACTTTACATACGCTCTTATGATACTACAGATGCACAACTAATGACACACGCACAGTGACACGGTTCTTTCTGGCTGCTGTAAGGTAAGCCTAGACCACAGCTGCCCACATTTTCAAATGTTTGTAGCTACTGTGTATATTGCTTTGACTCTCTCAGCATTTTTTCAACCATTTTGTCACTGCCTGCAAGCTTTGTATGTGAAGCAGTTTTCCCGACTCTATTTCTGTCCAAGCTGCCAGAGAGGCAATGAGAAATCGCCCAACTTGTTACACACATTTTCATGCTCAGAGAGGCAGATTGGCTTATATTATACCAAGCATCTGTTGGATTGAGCTGGGAGGAAGTGTCTGTGTATTTGACTAAACATCCTTTTCAAGAGGATGAGCTATTTTGGTGTCGAAACACTTCAGCAAACAGACCAGATGACATGTCTGTGATTTTCTGAAGATTCAGCCCTGAAAATTGTGAAACAGCAATTCTAATCCTAATGACTTGGGGCCATACTGGGCCTATTTCAAACACACAAATATGCAAATTCGCATGGACTCGTCTTCTGTCTTGTGGCAGGAAGACACATAGTCACAGACCCCAAACTTCTAATGCTTATTGCTGTGTGAAAAAGTAGGAGGAATCAAGGTCATTTCCCATTCTTTCAGTAGACTCCCTCCATTGAGGTTTCTCTGACTTTCAATGAAAAAGCAGTGAGTGGTTATATAATGACAAGAAAGATGTTGCCTATAAATTTTATGACCCATAATTAAATTATGGCTGTAACTTGTTCCAGTTTGCTGCTGAATTCCGAAGAAGTGGAATCAGAAACTGCCCCCTCAAGACTAGTGAGACCCAGCTCCAGCATATACTGTGTGTCTGGGGTTTTACTCTTGCTGTATGGTTTGGCACTAGGCTTTAGGATTTGCATGTTCTGGATTCGTGTCCAGCCTCAGGGTGTGGTGCTGCACTCTATCATGGGGTACAGTCACGTGGGCATCAGTAGGAGTCAACAGTTCATCGTGTGAGCTCAATGAAAATCTTTCAGTCCAGCCAGTAGTGCAAAGCTGAAATGCAGCTTAACAGGCGTGTTTCAGCGGTCTGGGAGCCTGTAGTGTGGTGGCTTTTATGTTGCAGATGGAAAGTGGCACAGCAGATAGATACCCATGTCGCAAGCAGTGATTGCCATCTCAGTTGCAATACCAGCAACCCCAGTATGATTGGAACTCAATTCATTTAGTATTTCAAAGGATTCATTCCTCATGGTTGTCAATAAAATGGCTCCTCTATCTACTACAGACATGGCTTAACTTCAAAACTGTTTATGTTAAGGTAATTTTGTTATCCTATTTATCTGAAGAATCTTTCCCAGAGAAGCTTAGCATAGCAAAACTACGAGCAGCTATCTATTTTTTGGGTAGTTCAGAAGAGCATGTTACCATGAAAAAGCTTAGTGTTGACCCTGGCAATTAATAATCATCTTTCTAAAGATCAAAGAATGGAACCTGATCAGGAACAGATGCTGTTATGTATGGTTATTTACATTTTCCTGTCTGATACTCTAACATGCTTTTAATGATTTATCTCCTTTTTGCAAAGGGTAATTCCATGGTTTTATGAAAAAAAATCGATGTGTCTGTTCTTGGCAGATGACTGCATACCTAAGATTGTGTTGCCCTTGATCCATACGTGGAATTTTCCCCAGTGTGAATGGGAATTTCATACCTAGTGAATGACCACAGTCCAGGAAGGGAAAAATCCTGTCCTTGGGGAGCTTTTCCTGGGGAGCAATGGGACACCAGTGATACTCCACTGGGCAAAAGGACTTCAAGACTCAGGCGTAAAGACTGGAGAGTACTTGTAACAGAGAGGCTTCTGTCTTTCCCCTCCTGCAAGAGCTAAGTTGCAGACATTAGCATGGCATCCTTCTCTCTACATTTGGGTGTCTGCAGAGAAATCTGTTATTCCATGTGCTTTAAGACAGTAGGTGCTATTGGTAACTCAGGCTGGATAGATGACATGCCCAGACAGTAAGAACCTCTTATCAGTGTTTATGTCAGTAATCCAAGTTCAGACACACAGCTCCATTTAGGAAAAGAAAACTCTACTTAAACTGAAACGGGATGAAAACTCTGTGTTGGTGAAATCTAATGGGACTGAGCTCAATTTCCATTTAGAGAAACTGGAAATAATGACCAGAAACATATTTTTAAAAACATGGCAATCAATACACAAACAGCTCGGAGAAAGCAGAAGGATGACAGAAATTATGGCAGGGGAGTTGATGGGAGAGAACAGATGGGGAGAGAGGAAAAATCTCTTACTCTAAGCTAGATTTTGTGTGCATGCATATCCTGTGTATAGGCCACCCACCCATGACACATGGATTTTGGAAGGGTGTTATTCTACCCCTTATACATAGCACTGGCTTTCCCTGGAACTAGGAAAACATTTATTTTAAAAATTGAATCAACCCTAACTAAAACATGGGTTTCAGTTACAGGAAGAATAGGTTCATGAACTCCAGCTAGATTTCTGAACCCTGCCATCTTAAAAAAAAAAAAAAAAATTCAGATGTCTGCAAAACTCTCAAGCTCCAGGAGGCTCACCTCTCTCTGGATTGCCATGCAAACTACCCAGTAAGGGGTTTCAAACTGCATATGAGGCAAAATAGCTGCTAATACTAACTATTAATCAATCTTAAAAAAAGAAGAAAAAAAGGGAAAATGGGTACTGTGACTGTCCCAGGTAGCAGAATGACGTCACTCTTCTGCACTAAGGCAGTTATAAGCCTGACATCCAAAAACTCATGGTATTCTAGACAACTATTAATGCTAAACTGGGACACGTTCAAGTCTTGCAAAGTGAGATTAAGAAAGCTCTTCCATTCCTTTCATTCCTTTGCAATCTCAAAGAGCCAAGATCTGTAATCCCGGTGCAGTTACCTCTCCCTCCTTCCACATAAATAAAAGGTTTTGCCAACCAACGCAACCTCGCTGGCCACTGCTGACTATCTGCAGCACCTGGGCCATCATGTGCTCATGGGACACTTGGGGAGGACTTCTGCCCCTTCAGGAGCCCTCGGTGGTCCTACCCTGGCATGGCAAACAATTTTAACAAAATAGTCTCTAAATAAGCAAGTGGACATATGTCTTCCTCATTGGTATCCATGACCTTGACAGTACTCTTTTCCATATCGTTGTGTGCCAATTTCAGTTTATGTTTTCCCTGTTGGGTGTAGCGATTTTAGCAACATGCTCTTGCTTCTCCATGTGTGCATGGCAGTTCCCAGAATGGGGTAGTCACTGATTCACGAGGAAGGTTTACTTCATAAAAACATTTTACTTCTGTAGAATGTTTTGCAGCTTTCTGAAGACCCATACCTATGTAGCCAGCTGTTATTAAACATTGTGTGGGTTGAGTTTCAATATAAACCAAAAATAAACCTAATTTTGGTCTCATACCATTTTTACATTACAGCCTTGCAAATTCAAAGCCCTCTGTGACTTGTAAACAGGTTGCAAATGGAATCAAACCTGTTGTTTCAAGTCTATATGAATTAAAAGATGGAGTTAATAACTGTGCTTTTTATGCAATTACTTTGGATTGCACCTGAGAATAAGAAAGAATAAGAAGTCTTGCCCATTACACCTGCAACTTTCATTTGCTGTAAAGGTTTTTTTCAGCTTTCGCCCAAACCCTGAGTTATGACTTCTGACAAGTTCATTTCTTCCACCTCCTACCTGCCCAGAGTCATTCAGAGCACACGTAGCTTGCCAGTATACTGGTTTGACTGGGACATGAGCAAGCAAGAGTTCAACTGGTTGCATCTAAGGACATCTGGCACTTGGGACACAGCTTTCGCTATTGTTTGTGCCTATGAATTCAAACGTACCACTGTGAATTCAGCAGCTGCGGCTTCCCTGCATAGCAAGACTTATCTCCTGCATATATAGAAGAACCTCAGGAGGTTTGCCATGTTCAAGAACAAGGCTGTCCTGTTTGTTGTGGATGTTTATGTGACCAGATATGCTCTGCTGAACAGTCTTTGAAAAATATCTGTGGCATGTGCTTCATCCCAACCACTCATTCCCTTTCCTTGACTTGTCCTTTGTGGAGAGCGTGGAATGTTAAATATTTCTGGTTGGTTTGCCCAGCCTTTGCTTTATTTACACTTACTCTCCCATTTCTTTATGCTGGGGCACCTTTCAGGATATTTTCTTTCCTGCTCAATGTAATGGAGCGGTGATATGTTCAGATTCTTCAGTAGCAGGGAAGTGGACCGTGGCTACTAAAGCTGGAGCCTGTACCCACTGAAGCTGCATGCAGAGTCAGGGGTAAAAAGTAGCAAAGAATATTACGCATTAATTAATGCTTTGTGTCTTGCTGAGCATTTACTTTACAACACATCCATTTTTCTGCTGCTCTGAATTATTTTTAAAACAGCAGGTAAAAATCAGTTCTGTTGAGACATTTCTTCTCAACGTAAACAAGTTTTGGGCTCTTGAAACCCACTAGTTCAGTAATTACAAAACCATCTCTGCTGCATTTAGCAGAGATTACATAGCAAAGAACGATCCTTACAGCAGAACAGCCAAGAAATCAAACTAGTTTATGGATTTTATTTTAAACTGTTATAGAAAACTAAACTATCTGGATACTTTCTTAAAATCAGCCAGATTTATTCCAGTAAGACGACTTAGAAGCTGCTTTAAAATAAAGTAAAACAAAAAATCTTTTTGCATCAGATTTGCCTGTAGATATTCTTGTACATATATGAGAAAGGTAAAGAATCAGGGAGAAGCTGATGGACAGGAAACAGCGCAGTGTCCACCACCCAGAAATTCCCAGTTAAATAAGGATTCAGCTCTTCCTGCAGGCTTCAGCTATTGCTTCAGGATCCAGCTGCTTTCAAAGCCTTACATCACCTCTTTGTGATATGCTGTAATGCCAGAAATCCCATATATATTGTTTATTTCATTTCAAATGCTGTGTATTTTAAAAGCAGCTGCCATCTTTCCTTCTTCTGGGTTATTCTTTGCATTAAGGACAAGCTGTGAAAGAGGAAAGCTGCTTTCAGCAATGAGGTTACAGCAGAACAGTCATTTTAAAGGGGAACCCATAGAAAAGTGTGGAGGAGCTTCCGTAACTTTTTGAAAGTTTTTCTCATCATGAGTCACGTTAGATTTGAGCTCCAGTAACCCCCCCATAATGGTCTCTCCTCTGTAACGTACAAGATCGAAAATATTGGTGCTGCGTGGATCGTAATCACACCTGACTTACTTTTGAGGGTTCATACTCTTAAGTCAAAAATATTATTAATGCATTGCTACTAGTGGATTAGGTTCTGTTATCCTTATTCCTTTTGAATAGAGCTTGCAGACCAAAGCAATCCTATCGGAAGTAAATAGCTGAGCGACATAGGCGCAAGGGTAGAAATGGGCCCTCGCTTCGTCTCTGCTGGGTCCAAATTAGGTCCTTTTAGTATTAGGAAGTCTTCAGCCCAGCCCCTTCTCTGCATTAAATGTTATGCATGCCACTAACTTTACTGTGAATCAAACATTACTTTTTCCAACTAAGACCCCGTCCCAAATTTTGAAAAGTGCCTACTGAGTACAGATGTCCCCATGTTTACGGTAGTTCAAATGACCCGATTTACAGAACCTGCTGAGGATGCTAACCTTCCAGCCACTGGCAGAAGACAAGTTCAATACCCAAAGGTGCAGCTTTCGCAAGCGTGGTGTTTAGCCGCGGAATTTAAAAACCAGCTCAAGACCTAAGTCTCCCAGTTTTGTTTGCTAGCTTGGTAACAGTGACACCAAAAATAGGCACACATGCCGGTGTGACAGTAGCTTAGTATGTTCAGGGCTAAAATACTGCCTGTCTGCCTCGAGCGGTCATGAGGTTTAGTTCCAGCTGCCGACTGCCCACGGAGCTCTGTCCTGAGCTTGAACACAGACAGACTGTGCCTTAAATCTTAACCGAGTCTCGGTGTGTTTCTTGGTGATAAAGGGAACATTTGCTTGCAGTGAGAGATGCAAAGCAGATCCATAGATTCCTCGCGCTTTCATCTACCGAGCAGGATAAGAAGGATCTTGGCAGTGGCAAAGGGCTACACAGTTAATTCATTCATGTGTGCCAGAGGGAAGACTGAAGGTTTCATGGTAAGGAAAAAAAAAAAGTCTGAAAGATCTGGCCAAAAAATAATGCCATCATATTTCTCCTCACTGCTAAACAGGCAATTGACAACATTTCTAATCAATAAAGCTATTGTTCATGATCTCGGCAATCTGATGAAAAGATTCCTTGGGGACATCTGAAAATAACTTTGTTTCCAAGGATTTATCAGGGGAGAGGGTAGGAATTCCATGCAAAGCCTGTGTTCAAAGCGCTCAGATTCCTTGTGGTTTCCCATCTTCCTGGAGGTAAGCTCATAAGAGAAAAAATGTGTGCCAACTTTTATGGCATTGCACAAGAGTACTGCAAGTTGATCAGAGAGGTTTATTTAAGGTGAGGCTCTGCCCTGCATGGGGGTACATGAGGCAATGGTGGGGTTGCCTGGAAGGAGCACCCATCACCAGAGGAAGGCAGAAGAGCAGCCCCAGCACTGCTTCCTTCCCAGCAGGAATGTGAATACAGAAGAGGAAGAAATCACCAAGCAGGTTATGGAAGCAACCTAGGATGTGGGAATTGGGAGTTTAAGCCCCGACTGTGCCATCAGCTTCTTTGCTGACCTGGGATAAATCATTTAGCCATCCTGTATATGGATCTCAAACTGATCCCAAATGTACAGTATTTGCTGAGTGTCCAAACCTGGGGAAAGTTGCTGGTGCCTTGGTGAGTGCTCTGCACTTATTGAGACTCGTGGTGGAAGGCCGGGTGACGCCACCTCCACACCCCCAAAAAGCGTGCAAATGGATTAGGGCTACAAAGGCAGCCCTCATCGGGGCAGCAGGAGGGCTGAGTCCAATGGCAACCCAAAAAGCAATGCTGAGTGGAGAAAAACAGCGTCACTCACTGTACACCTCAGGCATGAGGACATGTCCCCCCAGCAGGGGGGCTCCAGTCGCTGTCCCCGTAGCAGGACTGTGGTCCCAGCCCTGAACCGTCTGTGGAGCTACCTCATGCCAGCAGCTCCGTGCAGCGAGACAATGGCTATTGAACCCACAGCCAGGGGGGAAAGAGCAACTTAAAGATGGATGAGGTAATGATACAGGATAGAGATTTAATTGGCATTATCATGTGTTAGGATTCTCGTACCTCCTGTTGTCCATGCTGAGAGCCTGGGAGCAGAGTATTTTCAGTGGCACAGCTGACGAAAGAAACTAAAATAAGAACTGGAGGGTGGAGGAGAAAAATCCAGACAGACCCAATTCTCCCCACTCCTGTCTAAATCAGGAAGCGGATGGAGGCTTGTGTGGAAGGGGGAATCCTGCTGTTTATACCATGGTGTCTCTTTTTGTTATCTGCAGACTGAAGTTTTTGGAGGCTAGTGATTAGAGAGCCTCAGTGACAGGAATGGGGCAGCCACCTTAGCTGGGAGCAGATGTAACTTTTGTACTTGCTTTGGTAATAAGCCTTGGAAAGGGACCCTGAATAACCCAAACATGAATGATGTTTCCATATAGTCAACAGGAAATTCGCATTGTAAATACAGCATTAAACAAGAAAAACAAAAACAAAACCACACCCACCAAATAAAGCAAAACAAACCTACAGCTTTGGCATGTGGTACTTGTTTGATAAACAGTTCTTGAAGTGCAACTTGTCTTTTCCATTCAAAAAGGGTTTGCACTTTAGTTGAAAGGCTGCACCTGAAGCAGTCATGGTGAAATCTGAAATATACACCTTTGTTTACAGAATGATACAATTCTGATAAACCACTTCCATGTCACCACATGCCTGCCCTTTGGGCTAATAGTTTTTCAGTGTTGGCCTTAATAACCACCTTCAAGGAATGGATTTGATCAGCACTGTGTACTGTTACTGCTCTTTCTCTCCCAATAGCAACAAATTGTATGAATGCACTAATGCCCAGTTCAACGCTTACTCCAAGAACCCATAAATTGTTCTCCAGACCTTTTGTGGCTAATTTTATCTGCTGCAAGGCCTGGTGTAGGCTTCGGAGATATTTCCTTCCACTTTGCTTACTTGTACTGCTGCGCTCGCACAAGCAGCCTGTCATTCTCCAGTATATAAACTTCAGCTTCACAGCAAAAATAGCAATACCTGTTCTTTGTCTCTGCAGATCTGACAATTCCCTAGAACGTTTGCAAAGACATTAATTCAAATATGAACGTACAAAGGAGGTGGTAATGAGAGAACACACAAATCTAGTCCTTCCTTTAGGAATGACAGGGGATTGGCCTGGAGACAAAAATTTATCTGAGCTACAGCTATCCACACCAGGAAAGCATCAAACTGATTTACTTTCAGCCATGGTTTTGTTTACTAATTCCCATTAATTGACAGGTAAAACAGAGCAAACCTTACATTACACTAAAAAAAAATATTTACAAGCTTACCCTAGTTCATAACTAAGAACAAAATCAAAACTGATATAATTAAATGGTCAAACCACAGGGGGTTGTGTATAATAGAAGCATCCTTGTCATTGTCATTTTGAGGTGAGCTAGAACAAGGAATGTAGAATTCTGATCACTTTGAAACATTTGAAATGCAAAGACTAGTGGCAGCTCCACAACTGTTTCACAGGGGAGTATTTAACTTTGTGATTAGTCTTTTCAGAATTTCTTGTATATATTTATATATGTCAACAGATACCAGATGGATGTGAGCAGCCTGGGATGGTAATTCCTTAGCAATCGTATGCACAAAATGAACACAGTCATACCAGTTTCCCTGTGCTTACTGAAACTAAAATACAAAATGAAACAAAAATACCTTTTCAGATAAAGAAGATTTAGTAAGGAGAGATGAAGTGATTAGATTTCTAGTTTTAGAGTTACTCTAATCTTGTACATCAGTCGAATTGGTAGGCATACACTCCAGAGAAGTGTGTTCTAAAAGTGTGGAAATATCTGGCAAGTAGTTAATAGAAAAATCAAGTGACTGAATCTGATTCAGGGTAAACAGTTCGATGTGCTTTTTTTCAGAGATGCTGGGTTCTTAATCATTCTCAACAGTTTAAAAACACATCAGTAAGATGGAGAAAATATTCCCTTTTTACCTCTCAGACTTTCAGTTTTCCCATTTGTAAAATATATAACTTTGTAAAATTTTAAAATACGTAAAATCATGCTAGCAGCCTATTGAAAGATAGGCTTTTTGCTTAGGGAATGATGTCCCATCAAAAGGTGGAACAAGAGCTGCCTCTGAAGAAGGGAGTTTGTTATTGAATACATTTGAACTTAATTTCCAACATTAACAGCCTTTTCCCTGCATAAACAGAATCAAGAGTTGATCAGAGAATTTCCAAGTTAAATTCTCATTTTCCATATGAAGAAGAGAAATTCTTCCAAACCCACAAGCTCCATATTTTCACTTTGTGTTGAAAGAGTGAAACTAGTAGCCAAACCTCAGTATGCTACACATTCAACAGAATACTATCCGTTACATGGGTAATAAATTGCCTCCGGAGGAAGAATTTTCCAGCTCAAATGAGCTTCTAACAGCAAAGCGCAGGTGTTCCAAAACTCTCCTTGGTTTAGATGTGGTGAGAGAATTTTACAGATGATAAATCATAACTATTACTTTAGAACAACTACCTAGTTTTTATTTCTAAATTACCCATTTGCATTACACCTCCTCGTGTCTGTGTACTCAGTCTGAAATACTCCTTTCATTTACTAACGTCACTGGCCACCCAGCGATTACAGCAAGTAATCTGAGGCAGAGAGACAGGGAAAGAGTGTGGGAGTGCGTAGCTGCCCACCACCAGAACGAGCACCCATGATTTATTTTCCAGAGTATGGCAGTCAGTTCAGATAACCATCAAACTGAAATGCAAATCCATTTCCCTCTGTTATATATCTAAATTTATGTATCTCGATATTCTCACTGTGACACTAGCATCACAGCAAAACGAGGGAGTGTGCTTGCAGGCTCTGCTGGCAGACATGGGCTAACATCAGCAGGCAAGGACAGAAGACAGCCAAGAAGAATCGGTGGCTTGGCCTTTGGGACAAGCTAGAAAGCAAAATACATGGCCAGAATTCTTGGGGAGTTTTTAGTGTAGTTGCTGGCATGTGCTAATATGTCAGACTCTTGAATCTTTATTATTATTGTCAACTGTGCTGCTGGATTTTGCTGGCATGGTAGACCTACCCATATAACAACAATACTTTTATTTTCCTGTGTAGACGTACCAGAAACTGTCATCACCAGAGCTTGAAGTAGAAGTCGGGATCTTACTTTGAACATCTCAATCACATTCTTTAACTTCTGTGAGGTTTCCTGGCATTAACAGATGCCACAATGTTTGGAAAGAAATTTTTGTGGCACCTGGTTGCTGAGTCGGTATTTCAAGTCATGTTATACCCTGAACACTTTTTTTCCGCAAGAAAATGAACCTTTATCTACACTTCTGCTACCTTAGATTCCACATGTCTTGTCAAATTACCTTCAAATTCACACACTGGAACTGTTCAAGTCTCTAAGGTGTAATAATAGCTCAGTAAGAGCAAAAATTTGTTCAGATGAGTGCCCTTTGAGTTCCCAGATCAGAAACAAAAACAGTTAAAATCAGCACTTTTTTCATCTACACAAATATATGTTTAGTTTAAAGAGAAAATAAGTTCACATTGCATGAAGTTTTTCAACATGCAAGCTTGAAATGAACTTTTCCTCCTCTCCAGAACATCTGCAGTTCAACACATGCAGACACACAACGTACGTTTTTGTTGAAAGAGAAAAATGCAGTAAAATAATATGAAAGAAATTGTAGCTACAGATGGCTTCTGTGGAGTCACTGAGCTGTTTGAAAATAGCACTTCATCATATTTTCTTCTGGGCAGTTTTTGTTGTCTCCCACAAAGAAGGCTGCCAGAGACCCCACGCTTCTCCTCAGAAAGCCAGGCTGCTGTTTGTTGTACCAGCCCTTCTCTGGATAATCATCATCTGGTTCGACATGTGTGGTGATGAGCATTTCACAGATACCTTTTGGGCTTATTGTTACCTGGTTTATACCTCTTCCAAAACCTTGCATGACACCAAGCCACCATCTGCTGGAACTGAACTTTTAGCTCTTCCAGGTGCTTGTGCATCAGCCCAGGGTCAGCCAAGCACTGCACTCTTCACCCAGCTTCAATGCAAGTGAGAAGCAGGGGCACACAAAAGTTGTTAATGCAACTACAGACCTGCTCAGCAGGAGAAGCTGTGTTCATTTTTAAGCCGATAATATTGCACTCCAATCTTCCGTCTTACATGCATACTTGAAACCATCTGTGGTCTCTTCCCCGTTGCCCTCAGCCTGTCCCTGCTCTCGCCAGGTGCTCCACAGGATGCCGACTCCACTGTGCTGCTCAGCAAGCGACAGAAACCAGCCCTCTGGAGACACTGTTGTGATTCTGCCCATGAAAGCCTCCATCCAAAAGCACCTTTTAAAAGCAAAACTTGTGGAAGAAATCCGAGAAAGTCCGAGCATCTGCTTAGGATGCAGTGGATGACTGCTGTAGCTAGGAGAGTGCCTTTAGGTAAAACAGAGAGGACACCTTGCTTTCAGAAATGCACTAGTCTATCTCCTTCCCCCAGTTAGAAGGGGGGAGGCACATCTGTCACAGCTGGAAAACTTGCCTGTACCCTTCTGGTTTGCAGTATATGTTCAGCCCTCTCAGTCTCTATCAGAGTACCTCACCAGTTACATTCCTGGCCAAAACTGCAACTGCTCCATCTTCTTTCTGTTTCCTGTCTCAGGGAAGGCAGCCTTTTAACGGGCTTTTAGCTCTCTGGTCTGCATTTGAGATCCATGGACTGTATCAGATTATTTTCTCAGATAAAGTTATGATATGCTCAGAAGTAGTCAAGGGTTGACAAAAAATCTTCTCTTCTTTCCATCAAAAAATATCTTCCGACTGAATTTTTAAACCATTGCCATTTTTATTACTGGTTTGTTTCAAGAAGACTCTTGTCATTGGTTTGAAGACTGGCCATCTACATGTTACCTTGGCTAATAACCAGTCAAGAGCAT
Source organism: Pterocles orientalis (assembly GCA_011057875.1). Lineage (NCBI taxonomy): Eukaryota > Metazoa > Chordata > Aves > Pterocliformes > Pteroclidae > Pterocles > Pterocles orientalis. The sequence goes on from WKFP01014362.1 coordinate 368,395, forward strand.
ATTCTAGCCATGTATTCTCTAAGTTTTTAATTAAATGACCTCAGTATGCCCACTCTTTGAAGTTGAATCAGTCCAACATCATTAAAACTTACTCACATGCTCTTACTTTGGTATTAAAATCTACTGAATACCTCTGAAAGTCTTTCATTCTTCACCCTTAGCAAGAATTGTAATTACCTTACTATAATAAGAAGTAGAATAAACAACTTAGTCTGCCAAAATTTACTTACCCATCCCAGCAGGGTAGCTCCCACTATTATGCACATTTTTCCAGTTCTCTAGAAATATAACAAAATGAAAAATTGTTTTCTTGAAAATGCTCAGTAGAACCACGTAATTAACAAGAAAATGTTTTGCTTCTGACAATTTAGATAGTACTTTTTTTAATAAGTCCTTCACTAATGTTGTCAGACAATGCAATACTAGTTTTATTGGTTTTTTTCTAGGATAATATTTTAATTTGATTTTAGTGCTTAGTAAATGCTGGATTGTCATCCCGTTGAGACTTAAAGCTCCGATTCATAGTTAATGAAGCATAGGGAATAAAGCTCCTATTCATAGTTAATGCAGCATAGTCAAAAGCAAGGCAAAAAGCCAATCTTTACAGGTAGCTAGGACATAAAAGCAACCCAAAACATTCTCTAAATTCAGAAGTCTTTGAAATTACCTTGACCAGTTGCTATGATCCACTAGTGTCAGTGTGCCCTAGCTGATGGAATGCTTGAATGCTTAAGCAAAAGTTTCAGCTGAGTTGGTGGCTTTTAAACATAGGTTTAAATGCTTCAGCTAAGCCCACAGGCTCATTTTATATACATCTTCTATAACTCTTAGGCATCATCCACCTGAAACAGTCTCAAATACCTGTTCTAGGAGTTACAGGCAGTGTTGTACCAAGCACTGGTGTCCCGTACCTTATTGCTACTACTGCAGGTAGTTTTTATGCAAGTATAATAATCTATACTCTTCACTTCCACAAATGGAGTATCCTTTTTGGATGAATTCTCCTCTGTTCCCCCAAATATTGTCTTAAATGGATGAAACAGTTGCAGGTGAGATAAAACTTCCATGAGATAACTTGTTTTATAGTTCTATTGTATATGCCATATGCAGGAGAGATATTTGCCATCCCTGTATACTGTGACTAAATTATATATTACAGCATAGATGCAAAGACTGCGAGAAATTCAGTTTTCTCTGTGACTGTGAACAATTCTCTGGGGTAAAATGATCTGCTCATTAAAAAGTAAGTAGGCAATGCCACTGAATATTCTTCAGCTTCATAAAAATCACACTTGGTAGTACTGCTGATTGAAGTGGGCATTACACACTTTTTTTTTTTACTCCTCTCTCTCTGCCGAGCCCCAGCTGGCATTCCTGTGGGCTCTTTCACCTGAGAGCCAGAGAGCGTGTGGGTCTGTGGAAAACCGAGAGGCAGATCTGCAGACTAACAGGATAGTTTGCTGTGTTGAACAACAAAATTGCTGGTTGAAACTCAGTGAATACTGGTTTATTGAATTCTGGCTAGTAGAGATTATAGAATATTCTACAAGTTGTTCAGACTTAGCCCTTTACCCATCACTCAAAATAAAAATTTCTGACTTCACTTTCTTCCCAAGGGCAGTGTTTTTATTTGCTCTCCCAATAGGATCTCCTCAACCACTCTCTTATTAATGCTGTTTACTAGAAAACTCTTCCAGTTGCTCCCATATCCCGTCTATCTACAACAAAATGCATCTTTCACTGGGATGCAGCTGTAATTACCCTGCATCATTAAGCAGTGTTCAGGTACCTGGCAGCAAGATAGTGTAGTTGAATTAATTACCCAGAAATTTGGACTTTGCCGGGCTTCTGCAAACAGGCGACTGGGTGCTTGGTTCTTCTCATTTCCTCTGAAAGGTCATCCACTATTTTGCATTTAAAACAGAGGTAAGGTGATACAGGATACAGCTACTAGCTGAGGAGGTGGGGAGACCTTGAGCTGGCTGAGCCCCTAGCATGGGGCAAGGACCAGCTGGGAGTCCTCTTCCTTTGGCATATGCATCTCCCGGGTGCACAGATGTCCCCACACAAACTGAAGGTAGGAGTTTGGGCTCTGGATTATTTATAAAGACTCCTTGTCATGGTTTTTTTTTGCCTTACTAACAGGAAGTTACATTCCTTTCATTGTAGTTCTTGGACAATTTTGTTGATACGCATGGAAAAATCCTGTCCCTCATGTGAGCACGTGGGAGGCACATTTTACTCTTCCTTAATTTGATTCTGGGCTTTGCTACTCTGCACTTGCGTACAGAACACATTATACTAGTACCAGTATGTGTAAAGCACTGACTGAGAAGGGAATAGAAGCTAAAATGTTTTGCTACCACAGGCCATCTGCTCAGGTATTACCTTCAGAGTCCTCCAAAGCTATCTTTGATTACCATCAGACCAAGGAATAACACCTTCCTTTAGTGTCAAGCTTTGACTTGTCCCTGGAGGATGGAAGACATAGTAGTTTTGAATCAGCACTTTGGATTGCACTTGAAGACCAAATTGTAACACTGATTAACACACTGACTTGAGCCCTTAGAAGGAGATATGATCATAACTACATCTGCAAGTCCTGGCCAAATTCCAGCTCCAGCACTCCAGCTGTGGGGCTTCACTGGTTCATGTTTCAATCCCCAAGTTGTAGGACTTGTTCTACCTCAGCTATAGATGCTACTAGGAAATTCTTTGGTTCACATTCTACTCTCTAACATCCAAGACTAACACTTGTCGAGGCTTTCATATCTTATAAATGGGAACAAGCAGTTTGTGTTTTGCCAGAAATGTGATGCTGTCAACGTCTTGCAAAATCTACAAGCAACTCACTCACACATATGTTCACCAAACACTCTTCTGCTCCATCTGAGCATCCTGGATCTGTCTAAAAGCTATCTGGAATAACGCGTTGCCAACTTCTGATCTTCAGTTAAGTACAGTAACAACTTTCTGAGCTCATAGTTGCTAAAATGACTAAATTTGGAAACATCATAAAATTGTGCTGCAACAGAGGAGCCTGTTGGATGCTTTATAACCCCAAAAGCATACTCCAATGTTTTCTTTTAGTCTTTTAAAAGAAGTATATAAATAGTGAACAGCTTGATCTGCATCAATTCCAGAATAACTTTTGGGGGCAATATTTTTATAATTTTGACATTTTCTATATCTGCCTTTGCCCCCTCTTTACCAGTTGCCTTTTCAAAGAACGTTACTGACATTTGTCCTTTCAAGCCTTTGTCTCACTAACCTCACTTTTCATCTAGTCTTGCTCTACGCTTCCCCTGACTTCTCCTATGTTAATTTGTTGCCCAACATATGGCCATTTCTATCAGAGCTGGAAGACATCTCAGGTCCTTGAAATAACATCTTCCAAAAAGATTTACAAAACTCACAAGCCTGTAGATGTCGTGGATGTGCACGGCTTGCTGGAATTGCCAGCTACAGCTAGTAGCTGAGTTATCCTGTCTTTACCAACTGAAGGCATTTGTGTTTGCAACAATAACATAATCAAGCACTGATGCTAAATCGGATTTTGCCTAAATTTTGTTCTCATGATGCCAAGCTGACAAATTTGAAACATCTTCCAGAACGTGGTGTTGTCAAAATAGATACTGCAAACTGATACTGCAAAATGTTAATTTTGCCAACATTTTGCTGATGTTGCAATTAAGTATAATGTTAATTAGAAATATTTTAAGAAGAAAAGGTTGTGAATACAAGGTTGTGTATGGAAGCCTTTTATCAGTGGAGTTTTATTGGACCAGATGACTTTGAGGTCAACTTCCACTCTGAGGAAAATATATTTTTCTCTCTGTATTGCTTCACTGAACTGTTATAGATCTGTGAAGACAGAGCTGTAGATAAAAAAAAAAAACAACAAACCACAAACCAAACTTATATAGGCTTAATGAGTATTTATCCCAACGTGTCAGTAGCACATTCTGTTATGCCATTTTTCTCTGTTCTTACTTCATGTTCAGAAATGCCAGGAACATTTATCTAAATACTGTAAGTCTTCTTAGAAAATCCACAGTCATCTCTTCCTCTTAATCAGTTTTATATTTAAACAGGAGTATTGCAAAAATTGAGAATAACAGTCCCAGACTGTTCAGGAATGCCATTCTTAAGGCAGAGACCTCAGGAAATACATGTTGTCCTCAGTCTCTGCTTCCAAAAGCTCTTTTCTGGGTTAATATCTTCTTACATTTCCTGTAGATTTTTCCCCTGCCCAGATAACCTCACTTTGTGGTTTTATCACCTCATGAGTTTTATTTTGCTCTGAGTTGTCTTTTTGTCCCTGACCTCCACTACACATTCATTAAGGGACATGTATGACCATAAGCTCAGTTGCACAGCTTCTAAGTTGACTGATTTTTACTATGTTTCTTATTAGAATCAAAATCTATTTAAGCACCAGTTCAGCCAGGATAGTCTGTAGGTTTACAATGTATGAAGAGTCTCTTGCAGGATTTTACCTGTTTTCTTTGTTGTCTCAAGAGCTGTAGGCGATGCTCATGTGGTGGATAGGGAAAGTGCCAGCAGATGGTGCTGAAGAACACGCAGCATGTTCCCGAGTTTTGATCGCTCCTCCCAGCAAGTGGCTGGTGGTGTTCAGAGCACACACAGCTGAAGAAAAAAGCAATCTGGGTTTTCATGTTGTTAAAGCTGGTTAAAAATTACAGAATTATAGGATCATTTAGGTTGGAAAAGACCTTAAGATCGTCGAGTCTAACCATAAACCTAGCACTGCCAAGTCCACCACTAAACCATGTCCCCAGTGCTATTTTCTTCCAATATTAAGCAAAGAAATTTCTGCAGAAGAACTTTGTCATCAGAGACATCCTATTTCCTCCACTGCAGACCTTATGTTAGAACCTCCTCCAAATTCTTCTTGCCTTAAACGATCCACATTTTCATATCCTATCACGTAAGCACTGCCGCTTCCTTTTTCATTTCTTTGTGTGTCATTACAGGATCTGGGACTGCTAAGCATGGGGCAGCCACTGTGCACAAAATCATTTTGAGAGAGTCACTTCTGCCAAGCGGTCAGGAAATACAAGTCCACATTGGTCAGATCCCCATGCTTTCCCACTAAATTAGCCCTGAAACTCCTAGGGCGTGGTCTCCCATATATGTACAACTGCCACTTTGTGCCTGGTCAAGGCTAGGGACACTCTTTAAGTTTTCATCCTATACTGAGCTGAAGGAGACCTTCACTTTGCCAGAGAACAGAGAACACCACTTTTTTTTTTCTTTTTTCTTCGTTCAAAACCTAAAAAGCCTTGAGGTAGGAGTGAAGGTTTTCAATGGGGGTGAATGGAAAGGTGGGGAAGCAGCACACCTGAAATAACTTAGATTGATGGTGGTTAAATACATAAAATTAGTGAATACAATTGGGGCAGTTTAAGTGAGTTACGCTTGCCTTGTCTTTTACCATATTAAACTTCATAAATAAGAGATTCAGGGGACCAATTTGTCTGCCTGTACTTGTTTTTATCCCATTCCAAATCGTTCTGAAATGAAGGAAGCCAGAAATGCTGCCAAGAAAATATTCAGCTCCATGAGACCTTCCTGTTGTCATTTAGAGCATGGTCTCATTTGGCAAATTTAGATCAGTTAATTTCAGAAAATTCCTCTATGCCTGTCTGCCAGGGCTGGCCCCTCCACTTGGGAGCCAGCACAAGGAAAAGCAAGTCATTACCTCCCTAACGACTTACACACTGGCTCACCAGCACAACCCTTCACCAGCAGTTTAGCACATTACCCAGGTTGATGATGTACTGCAGCTGAGACCAAGGCACATGGTTATTTCTGCTCCAGGGGTGACAATATCTGGCAGATTCCCCTAGAACTAGTATAAGTGTATTGTAGTATAAAGATCTCAAAGGGCTGACAGTTCCTAGACAGTTGTCTGTACTGCCTTCATTTCAGAGGACACATTCAGCTGTAGGAGTGAGGATTAGGAGGACAGATGCAGAGTCAAGGAAACCTCTTGTTTAACTCCTCCGTATGAGATGAACCAGGTCCACCAACTCCAGCCCGCTGGGCACAGGGCTGCACGCAGCTGCTCTCCTGCTCCACCAGCTGTGCTGAGCGTGCCATGGAGCACGGAGAGGACTTTGCTGAGCCTCAGAGATGCATCTGCACTGTTCTGCTGCAGGATTCCAGGGTGCCAGGGCAGTGAGGGTACCTAATGCTGTGTTTCAACACTCAACCTTAATGTCCTGGGATATCTCCAGAGTGCTTGGCGGATGTTGCATGTGGCTCCTAGTGCTGCTGGGAATGGCACATTTCCCAGCCCAGAGCCTGCAGCCCTCCTGGAAAGGCTCCTCTAATGCTTGACAGTGATTTTCTGCACCACCCACATGTGGCAACCCTTCTATGTAGTTCTGCATCTGCAGTGTTCATACCATTATCTTCCGTTTTAGAGTCAAAAGGAGGGGAGGACTCATACAGGCCAAAGACCAGACCTGCAGGCTAACAGCCTCCCACATTCCTCCCAGTTTTGCAACTCCTAAAATGCCTAGGATTTTTTGAAAATATTTAATTCGTGCCTTGAAGGGCGGAAATCTCTATTTCAGCTTTTGTCTAATGAAAGTGACTTAACTTCTTCTGTGAAAAATAGTCCTCTGGGTGTATGAAAGTTTCTATTTCTATTCATTTTATAGTGCATGGTTTGTAAGAAAATTCTGCAGTGGCAAAAAGCATGGTCTTGTCCAGAAGCTCAGCCCATTAATAAAGCACAAAGATGCACTGTACTCTGCCAGGCAAAAACACCAGACAAACTGGAAGCCAGTATGGAAATATTCAATGATTTTTTCAGTAGAAATGCCAGCTACTGCATTTCATTAAAAGGGAGGATGATTTTAAACTTAATAACATATAAGTATTGTAAAATGTGCATGTCATGATTTACAATGAAAATTTGTGTTTGGGTTACTGCAGTCACGCTAAACTGTTGTTTAAAAAATTAACAGATTTTCATTTATGGTGGCTCAGAAAAACATATCTGGAGAAAGCTCAATGTATCATGGTTCTTAAATTTATATACATGTGCTCTGATCATGTTCTCATTTTAGAATTTATATAAAAACTCAGGTAAAAATCTGGGGAAGTTTGGTATTATTAAGGTGGAAAGGGTACATTTGTTTGGGCTTTCCTTCCTTGCCTGGATTTTAGAAGATACTGTACGTCAGCTGGGAAGATCTACTGAGAGCTTTTCTCAGCTTTGGCAGGAACGAGAGATAGAGACACTGAGCCAACACTGTAACTGAGAGTTACAAGGGTAATCTGAGTCAGGCTGTAAACTGTGCTGGGCTGCATGTATTGCCATCAAAGAGATACTGTTCAGAATAGCAAAGACGAAATCAGTGGGAATTCCCCGGGGTTGATCAGATCTCTCGGTAATGATTAGGAAGTGATGACAAAATGCTGCCAAACCAAAAGAGTCGTATTTCATATCTGCTTTCCACCACTGGAAGTGACCAGATGATGGAACACAGTGGCTGTGGGAGGTACAGAGCCAGACAGGTTTGGCTTTTAGAGCATTTAGGACACATCTTTAGAGATTGATCTCCAAATTCCACTTGCACTTCTGCATGTACAATCACAAACATACCTTGAAACACGCTCGTGCAAACAGTCATGTATCCCCATATGAAAGACTTCTCAATAATACATGGAATTACGCTGGCTGCGTGGTCTGGCCTGAGTCATATAGCCAAGTGGTCTAACATGACATTTAAAAATAACGCATATACCTTTCTTACTGAAGGAAGTACCACTCAAATGGAGGATAATTTTATTTTCATTGATTCAATGGTATCTTACCTATTAAAGTGCCTGCTGAGTGTATATTTTAGTTTTAATGTGTATTCTGTTACATCTCAGGTACACTTCTAGGCTCAAAATGTGAGTGTGATCTTTACAAAGGTGATTTTAGTCCCTCTTCATTTGTGTCAGCAAGTTTATTGTGCATTTTCCTCTTTGAGAAAAAATCACTCTTGAAAACTGTCTGAAAGGTAAAAATTATAGTTTCAGGTTAACATGTGTCAAACTGATTTGTCTACAAAAATGAAATAGGCGTATGGAGTAAAGGAAGAGGATTTCCAGGCAGCCCAGTGTCATGATAACTGAGTGACTTATAGTGTTATGCAATCTTAGGGGCACTAATGCACTGCAAGATAAAGTCCCACCCTTCACAAGTCTCAGGAAATGCATATTATATGTGCTTCACAATGTCTGTCTGATTTAATGCTGATATTGTAAAGTGCTCTGTAATCTACATCCAGGCTCCAACTGTACTTTAGAAGTACCATCAAGGAAATTAGCATTAATTAGATAGAGGAAAGATGAAAGAGTCTAGGAAGCATTTAGGACCCAGTAATCATGTTTCCTAGAGAGGGAGACTGAGTGTGGTCAAATAGAGCTGCGGAGTGATTAGGTCAGAGGTTCCTGCCTTGCAGGGGCCAAATGCGGTGAAAAGCACAGAGCAGCCCGAGCAGAGAGGGGAGAGCAGTTCAACACTCAGTTTCCATCTGAACCTGTTCCTCCTTCCTCCCCTGCCTGTCCTTACCATGGCCTCTGCGGTGGGCTGGGAATCGAAGGCACCCTCTCTGGCCCAGCTCGGCATTCCTCGGAGAAATGCTTTGGTCACGCTTCATCTCCGAGGTGTCCAAACCCTGGAAAGTAAACAGTAGAAAGACTGAAATAATTGCTCTTACTAGGGTTGTGTTCTAGTGGTTTAAACGGCAGTATTTCTCTGTGCTCAGTCCGACTGCAGCCGCTGGGCTATATGGAGCTGTACAGGACGTGAACAAACGGAGCAGCAGTTCCCTGGAGCTGTGACTGCAGCAAGAAGGGAAGTATACGTACACAAGAAACAAGGCTTTGGTCAAAACTTAATTCTGTAGATTGTGCCTGCGGAGGTATACAAGCTCTCCTATCACCATAGAAAATATCAGCAAGCTGGATGTGTCCTACAGAAAGCGCTCCAAGGTTTAGTGAGGGTCAGAGGAAGGCAGCAGACCAGAAGTAATGTTGAGAGCAGAAGAAAGGAAAAAAATAACATTTACAGACTTTGAGACGGCTTGTGTGAAGTAAGTATTTCCTGCTCAGTGTAACTGACCTGAGCTGGAGATTTGTCTAAACGAAGAGGTAAGGGTTTGGCTTTCAGGGCTCTGCCTTGGCACTGGGTCCCGAAGTGTCCCCACACCAACTGTAAAGCCATTGCATTTCTGGCATGCAGTGTCATCACGTGAGAAAGGCAGAGGAAAGATTGTGCTGTAGAAATGATGTGTACCTTGCTTTCATATTCTTTGTTTTCCAGAGTTTTCATTTGGAGCAAAGCGATACACTCCCTCTGCCTCACCGTGTGAGGCTCAGGACAACACGACAGTCCGAGATTGGAGTTTGAGGATTCACGTCCAGAACCCCACACCACTTGTGGAGTCATGTCCACTTGTCTGTAACTGAGTGTAAAATGCTGCACCTCTTACTTGGGAGCAAGTTATCTTCACCTTCTCTTGGTGGAAGCAACCATGGAAACTCTGAGAAAACCCAGGCTGCAGACTTCAGGGTCAGATAGACCAAAATCAGTCAGTAATTGATTAATTTAAAATTATCCTTTATAATACAGGCTGGCTACTGAAAAGCTTTAGTCCCATTTACTCAGTTACATAAATTTATCACATTATTAGTTGCCAGAAGGAAGACAATGTGCTCAGGAATGTGAAGTCTGGTCTTTACTGCGTCATTAAATGAGAATACGGTGTCAGGCAAGTCTGACCCCCCCGGAGATTACTCCATGCATACAATGGAAGTCACTGCCACGTCAGAGAGGTGTTATGAGGATAAATTAGTGGATAATTGATAATCAGTAGATAATCAGTTGATAATTAGTGGATAATCAGTGTACTTTGAATCAAAAATGCAAAGTATTATTAGCAGTATTTACATTTTCAGTAGGATATGACTCAGCCTTCACCTTCTAATAGTTCACATAACTATGTAATTTGATTTTAATATTTTAATAAAATTCTGATTTTATTAGACAAATTTAAAAGAGCCCTCTGGCGGACATAGTTTCATCTAACAACAAGAACGTGACCGACTTTGGCACCAACCTTGAGAAACTAAAAATCCTGTTTCCATTACAGTGTTAAGATCTGCTTCCTCCCGTGCTGTGAGCGGGTTAAGGTAAATGCTGAGGCTGAAGTCAGGCGTGCACCTGGGGCAATGCCTCTTTTTCTGGGTGGATTTAGTGGGGTTCAGCTGAGAAATAGGGTTTTGGGGGTACTTCAGCTATTTGTGGGCTAGCAATTTTAGATCTGTATGAATGGCCGTGACATGGTGGGTGACATGCACATGCCAGTGCCAGCGTGGAGTCCTCTCCAGATCAGTAGTAGTCAACCTCCACAGCTCCTTGTAGGACTTCTCAATGAGCAGTAGGTCTGATGGACATGCATTTTGTACTCTTAGGCTTTATTATGTCTTGTGCAACATATTGATGCCCAAGTGTTGGCACGGTCAGCCAGCAGGAACTGGTATCAGCTGTTGCTGGAGGAAGCAAGCTTGCCCTAGCCCCAGCTGCTAATGCCCTTGCTCTGATTATCACCTGCTTGGTGGCAGCTGTGGGGTGAGCTGGAAAACTGATCTGGCTGAAAAACTATTATATCGGCATAAGCAAAGCCTCTCCTCCCCCAGAAGAGGGGACATGAATCTGGGATGGGCACAAGGGGAAAGACAGAAGCAGCCACTTAAAACATTTGTCCAACTAGAACTGCGAAGATCTGATTCAAATACAAGCAGTAGCTCAGCTGCAATTAGACAGCTTCAGTTAAAAGACATGTTCAGTTTATTATCAGAACCCCTTTGCTGGATTAGGAAGTACAGAATAAACACATTTTGTGCCAGAGGTGCAAAGCTTGGTTTGGGAGTTTCACAAATATCAGGTGCTCCTGAATCGCAAATGCTGATTTTAGTTTATGGACAGCATGAGGGCTGAATAAATTGGATGGCACTGCTGTTTAAAGACCCCTGAAATGTATATATGTGTGTATATGTACAAATGCACAAATACACACAAATGTGTGTGAAAACAAGTTATATGGTCAAAGGGTTTTAAAAGTGTATATACAGGGTCAAGACTAAGGGAAGAAGAAATATATTGCAAGGAGAAGGCATTTCTCACTACAGTCATAAAACTAATTTATGACAATTCCATAAATCTGTGTCCTCAAAAAGGAAAGACAAGTGTCTAAGGAAGATTTGAATCATTTGTTTAGGTACTGTCGAATTAATGCAAGTCTTGATGAAGTGCAGCAATCCTTCTATTGGCTCCAGTCAGCCTTGAACCCAGTCTTGAGTTTTCAGGGGGACAGTAGGGGATGGGGGACACAACTCATTGCAACGGCTGCTGCGTTGATTTGGATCTATCAGAAGAAGAATGTGGCCAGCTGTATTTGTTCGTAATTCACACCAAGTATGCCAGAAATGTGGAGACTGTGATAATGCACCACTTATATTCCATTTGATTATGTTTGAGTAGAGTTCATTAAAAGTAACAAACCATGCTATAGTGTTCACATCTACTCTGGAGTTCCTGTGTTTTTCAAAATTGGGTGGTTTACCAATGTTTGTATATAGCAAAGACACGACAAACATTTGTGTTTCTAAACTATACATACACGGTATTGGAAATCCCAGTTTCCCCCCCCACCTATTTTCATGCTAAGCACGGTGCATACATCATTCTAGATAACGAGCTGAAAATTCAGGATAGATTGTTTTGCTGTTTAATCCTTTTTTCAGTCCACTGTTCATTCCTCATTCTGATTTCCACACTATGCTTTTCAGTACGTGCAAAAAATGCAGGATCTCTACTTAAAATGACAAACTGCTTTTTGCAAACTAGACACTGATTTTGTGACCGTGCCTCGAGTCCTTTGTAGCCAGGCTACTGTATTTTGCCCCTACATCCCTTTAAATGTCCTTATATATGGCTGACAGGGGAGGAAAGCTGGAAAGTTTTAAGTGATGTTACAACTGCAGTACAGCTGCCAACATAGCCTTTCACTCTAATTCCTCTGATGTTTACTATGTTTCATAAAAAAACCTAGTCCCATGAGAAAATTTGCACTTATTAATTTAATGCACGTATGGAATGACTCTTACTTAGAAATACTTTTGATTTGAGTAAAACTGCACAGAAACTGATGATATGTCAAAGAGATCTGCTGCATGTCCAGGGACGCAGTGGGCTTTTAAGGAGAATGAAATAGAATATCATGGGCTGGTTTTAGAGCAAGGTATGACACAGACTAGGCAGAAGGTCATGTATCAAACATCAAGGAATAAAACCAGCATCAATATTTTTATTCCTTTAAATCTTACAATTTGGGAGGAAGCGATCTTATTATTTTTGGATGACTGAGTTTTGTGATTGCATGAAATAAACTGCATGGTGAAACAGCTCCTGATAAAATTTTAATTAGTGTGATTTATCTGTTATTCTGACTGCTTTTACAGATCCCAAAGTAGCTTAGTTGGGAAAGCAGCTGGTGTCTTATAAATGCAGTTATTATTTTAAATAAAACATTTTAGTCAAACAAATGAACTAAATTCTTTAGGATTTATGATCTTGGCAAAAGATTCTTCTTTTTTATTGTTTATCTTTGTTCCTATATGATATTACTTCTGAAAAAGAATGGATAGGAACCCTTCTTGACTGAAAATTCAGAACAAAGAGTTAATGGAGCAAAACTGTGTAATGAGTTCAAACGCAATCACTATTAAAAGGTAAACATATATTTGACAAGTTCACATATATGGAAATGATACCAGCAGCCCTATCTAAGTACAAATCTATCCCATACATCCAGAAGCAAAGGACATTGCGCAACCCAAAATGCAGGGCTTTTTTTTTTTTCAACTCTAGCTCACGGAGCACCAGCCAAGCACATCTTCAGCGATGAGAAAGCCACAGGGCAGCATGTGCATTTTGCATAGAGGGCTGCATTCCATTCGTGCACTGAAATTAAAGCTAAATGGAAACTGGAGTTCCTCAGGGCAAGAACCATAACTTCTAATTACCGAAGGTAAAAGATAAACTGGAAAAAAAATATTCTTTCAGATATGGCTAAAATTATGATGTGAGTCTTAGAAATATTTATCTTTCCTTCCATAAGTGAGCATTCTTCTGGTAACTTGGAGTTTTTCTTGGACTGTTATTGCTGTTTCACAATGATCTAAGGCTTTATTTGTAGCTTTAGTGGTGCTTATATAATTACATAAATCTAAAAAAATATAATGTCCGATTATCCTAAATTCCATTTAAAATGAGTTAATTAAAAAAGGAACTATACCTCAGTGTTTCAGCCACACTTCAGAGGGTCATATATTCCTGTGCTCAGCGGGCCGCAGGATGAATGATCTTGTCACAAGAGATCATCGGGAGTTCTTTGAAATCCCAGATATAATTAAATGTCTAATGTACATTCACAAATATATTAAGCCACAAAAGGCAGAAGCATCCAAAATCTCTGGTAGTCCTGAAAAAACCCTACAGCTGGGCCAAGTGAGAGACAAGCCTATTTCCACTGAGAGCTCGTCTTGGAGAAAACACTCAAGAAATCCCAGGCTAATTAACTGAAAGTATGGAATTAAAGTTGATTAAACAGCTATTCTCACACAATTGAGGATAGGATCAGCTGAACTCTGCGGCAGATGCTTTATCTCAGTGCGGCACCACTATATATACCCAGGGATTTCCTAAACTACTGCCCCTCCACAGAGTAATTCTGCACCAACAGCACAGTAATTAAAGCTGATTCTTCCTATAGGTGTCACACTAATTGCACAGGTCCAAGGTGACTGTATAATGCGTGTGGGGTATATTCTCTGCTTGCCAAAAGCACCAGGCATTGTGTGAGTGAGTTATATATCCTTACCGTGTATCCACACTCTGTGGTTATCTAAAACCTCTGCCTACAAGCCAGGTCCAAAACTGTCAGCTCATCTGTCAGCGCAGGGCATACGCAAAATAGCATCTGACTTCTCACCAAGAACTAGTCTTTAGGAAGGCTGAAAATCCCAGACAAATATAGAAAGTGATCAAAATTTGCACAGGCAAGATTTCCAGGCAGGAAGAGGGCACATGCCAGGAAACAGAAAGCAAACAACAAACTAGAGGCCGTGCCAGGAATGGCAGATTTGCTGTATCATTCACAGCTGTTAATACATGCTCTTGCTGTTGGAAAATATGTAAATATAAATTTAAAAAGTCCTTCTGCAGAAGCGTGTCTTCCTACTGACTAATCAGATCATGTAACAAAAAGTCTGTATTTTATATTAATGACTAGAGCTGTCTCAAACTCTATTCAGTTTCATTGCATAATTTTCCATGACTACAGTTCACCTTTTGCTGTTGCTCAGGTTAGAAAACTCTTATACAACTGTAATTCCTCTTGGTTAGGCTTAAAGGAAACTTTAGGAAGAATGGGATAAGACATGCTGAGAAATTCTCTCAGTAGTTGTTCCTAATGAAAACCAAACGCCTTAAAATATACATGACAAAAAATACAAAATATTTTTAAAATGCACAGTGCTTAAGAGGAAACAAAATTTTCAATACTTTGACTAGAAGTGTAATGTGCTGCCAATAGAATAAACTGGATTTTGTAGGCAGGATCCTTTGCAGAGCACAGCAGCTGTGACTCTCAACTTTTCAAGTTACAAACTGAGTAACAATAGCTCATGTCTTTTGCGCGTGCTCTTCCCTGCTCCACAAGAAACTCTTGTAGGTGAGAAGTCCCTAAGCTTTTGGCTGGCTGGCTGCCAGTCTCAGGATGTTCACTCTCTCTTTCAGTGTACGCTAGAGGCAAAAAACGGAAAAAAAAAAACCCCAAAAAACCCCCACAGTCGGGACAGCGCTTAATACTGAGTCCTGCTTACTAGTGAGTTGCTGCTATTGGACTCCCAAAAAAGCCAAACCAAGGCAGAAAGCTGCAGCAGATCAGAAATCGCTGTATTTCCATCCTGTAATATGTACTGTATGCTGCCATGAGGAGTTTGGCTACCATGCCCTTCTCCTTTAGAGAAAACATTCTCCATGTAGTAAGAATTTGCTGAACGTTGAATGCCTCCCTATTAATTTTGAATATCCGGGACAAGAAGTATGCACCTGTGGATCCTGATACACAGCTGGAGCAACATTCCAGCAGGCTCCTGCAATGATTCATCAGCCCTGATCCAGTTCATCCTTCCAATTAATGAAAACAAAAATATCTTCAAAGTCTAGTTTTAAACCCTTTATCTAGAACCACTTGGCCGTTGCTAAAAGATAACTAATTACTTCCTCCGATATGTATGCAGATTCAGGACATTTCACAAAAGTACCATGTTGCATACTTAGTGTAGACTCTTATTTCCTCTTTTATTCATGAATTCATGAAATTATCCAAATATAAGGTAGAAAAAAATGTAGACATATGTGCTTTGGAAAAGAAAAGAGGAATTAACATCCAGGTTGGATGAGGCTTTGAGCAACCTAGGCTAGGGGGAGGTGTCCCTGCCCACGGCAGGGGGGTTGGAACTTGATGATCTTTAAGGTCCCTTCCAACCCAAACCACTCTGTGATTCTATGATAATTAAGTAATCACTGTAGGGCTAAGCTTTGGGTTTGCACCTTCCTCTTCAAACTAAACTATCAACAAATATAGGACAGATATGAACACTAAATATATATAAATACTGTTTGTCTTATAAATATCTCAGCTCCAGCTATTATCACTGATGTATTTGTATTACAGCTCCCCTGATACCTCTGCAGTTTCCTTCTGCTTTGCACTACACTTAATGAGAGCAGAATCAGCCCCTTAAAAGATCATCATTTTGTCTGAATTTGGCCTGACAGTGTACCCCTTTTTTTGTTACCCTAATAGTAACAAATAAGAGCTCTGGGAAGAGGCCTCGAGCACCAGACTTTTAATTTGGAGGATGATGAAGTGGTAAATTATCTGAGCCCTTCCCTTAATTAAGCAGTACAAAATGCTGCACTATTTGATTAGGCTGTTTTCTTTATGAGACCTACGTTATGGAAATTAATACTAATAGTCACCATTTGATTGCTGGCAAAAAGCATATTAGTGAAAGACACAGTCACTGTTGGAGTCTGTCGTCCCACAAAGTGGTGTGAAGTTCTCTTTTCACTGTTTGGAACTTGGAAAAACAAACACAATGAAGACACAAGACAGGGATGAACAGTAAGAAGGAACAAACAGTCCCGATAAAAGTTACACAGTTATGAGGTAACTGCAGAGACAGTTAAGAAAAGAACACGTGAATCTATACAGCCCACCACAGATTTAATCTAGCCCCTGCTGGAGGGGAGCTTTGAGGTGCCCACAGCAGAGCCTCATGGCATCCAATGGGACTGGGGATTTCTGCCAAACCCCCCTCCCATCTCCGGGGCCAATCCCTCGCTCTGCTCCTGGCAGCTGCTTACCCCATAGCCCGAAGGACACCTGAGAGGGAGTCCTGTCCTGCTCAAACCACCCCAGCTCTGCCCACCATCAGCACAAGAACTCCTCAAGCAGCAAATAAGCAGTGCCCAGCTCCTGCCTTCCCACCATCCCCAGTCTGCCCCTAGTTATAGATAACAGCTGTGGAGGGAGGGGCAGGCTGGTTAGTGGAAGGTCATTACTTCTGGAGGGTCAAGAAGCACCGTACGGATGCTGTGGAGAGAGCTTGGATGTGAGATACAGACAAGGGTGAGCTGTGGCTCGTGTTTTGAACCTGGAGAGGGGTGATACTCCTATCGCTGCAGAACCAGCCTGAGGCCTCTCTGAACTGGTGGATCCAGAAACACTTCCGATCCCCTGGGTGAGGGCAGCCCAGCTGCTTCCCAGCTGTGTGCTGGAGGGAAAGTCAGACACGCGCCGTCTCCTCCCTGCCTGGGTTCCTGCAGGAAGCAACATGGAAATAGAGCAGAGAGCTGCCATGTGCTCAGGGCAAGACCTTGATGGAGCTGTGACAAGGCTGGGATCCTCGTTACATACCAGAGCAGGCATCTGCCCCCAGCCTGGGTGTGCTGCATCTACCAGGGACACCTGTGCTCCACAGGGGTTGGGAAAGATCCTTGAAAAACACGGGGGCAGGGTTCATTTCCAGCAGTTATCAGCCCAGGGTGATCTAATGGTGCTGCAATTTCACGGACTCGCATTCCCCGATTCAAACCTACCATGAGCTAATCAATGATCCATTTGTCTCCCCATTGGATAGCAAATAATAGGGGTTTAGATGCCAAATAGGAATGTGGCACAACGAGGCGAGTTTAAAGCTCGTATTTATTTGGGACTTCCCCGTGTTGACATCAGCAGCAATAGGAGGGCCAACTGAGCAGGAAGGATATTATGGGCTATTGCCTGCTCTTTGCAATCAATTCCTTTCAAATCCGTACAGGATGTAGCCTTGTCATCCTGTTTGAAAACATTCTTTGCATGTTGGAGTTTTCAATGCTAAGAGAAAAGGTGGCTAAAGGGTTTCTTATGGCCACAGGGATCAAGAGACACATATATTTGTGAGGATGAGCGTCACAGAATAACTCTTTATATCATCCTGCTGGCTTACTGCACCTGTGCAGGCATTGTATTTTTTAGGAAGTGTTTCAATTTACAATATCCTGTACTGCTCTGCTGAAGCCACAGCTATTTACAGCAAATGACAATACTACTCCAAAAGGAGAAGCAGTAGAAGTATAGAAGTTCAGTAGTAGAAATGTAGAAGTTCAGTGTTTCTTGGTCCTTCTCTAGTGTCGACTGTCACGTTCCCAGCCACAGAAATTCTTATTTAGCTGTGAGGTAATTCAGTTTATATCAGTATTTACCTCTTCGGTCAATATTTTCCTTCCAGATAATTCCTGCTGAGGAGCATAAAACTTTCTTGCCTTTTGGAAAAGGAATCCCCCAAACTGTAAGGCATAGGCAATAATGTCGTTGGCACTATGTTCTTACAAGCCAGTTTGATGTCCAGGCAGGACTTTCTGTTAAGGGCACATTTTGCCACACCTCAGCAGCAAAGTACCAGCAAGTTCCATGGGAACTAATAATGAACTATAAATCCCACTTGTTTGCATGCTGCCTCATTATGGCAGCTTGCTTTTAATGGCACTTTCCTTCCTCCATTTTTATTTCCATTTCATTTTTAAGAGACTGCATATTTCACAATTAATTTCCCTAGGTGTTAATAAAGTTAATTTGTTAATATTGTGGGGTTTTATTTATTCAAAATAACAGTGTAATTTAAAATTAGGTACAAATAACCTGCTGGTCAAAATGTTCCAAACTTGTAAATCTTATTAGGCATATTACCAGGCAGAAAGCTACCTGAAGGCTATAAACTTTCCTTTGAACTCAAGTGGGCTGTAAGATAACTTCTCCCAGGCAGAATCCCTGGGACTGTTCCACAGCAGGGAGTGCTGGGAATGGGGACGGGCTTTACAGACTAAACCTTGAATTTGAAAGTTTCTAGTTTAAAAATCCAAGAGGGTTTTTTTGGATAATATAGCATCGATGTGTATAAGGTCTTTAAATATGACCCACTTATTTCTTGCAGGTCAGTGTGTGTGATAGATGGGCTCCGTGGGGCCTGTGAGCTGCCACCAAGCACTCTGGAAGGTTTTTAGGGGGATAGACCTATACTCTGGAAGGCTGTGCATCCCAAAATAGGTTTTTGACAGAATTGAGAAGGATTTGTCAGCACTTACTTATGAAGTTTCACAGCTCAGAAATGCAGATCTACACAGAGAGGGTATTGTTCACCAGCATGCAATTTCTGCAGGATGTCATGAATCACAGGTTGCGGGACATCCTCCTGAAAGGCTCCATAAATTCTGAGTCACTTTTAAAACAAACACTACACAATGGCAAGCAAGGCCAAACGAAGGTAAATATGAAAACACTGAGATGCAGGAATAGGTTCTCTTCCTCTCTCTCCTTCCAGCTGATACAATCCTTCCTTCTCCAAACCCCTGGAAACGCTGAGAGCTCTGGCATCCCTTCAGGAAGGATTGCCTCTGCATCTCCATGTGTGCATCCTAGTAAACCAGAGCCTGAGTCAATCTTTGTTCAGGACTTCAGGAACTGGTTGACTGTGAGTAAATGCTGAGTAAGACACGTTCCTTTCCTAGTGGAATCCACTAGGGAATTTATTATAATCTGCTCTGGCATTTTTTACAATGAGGCATTTTTTAAAGTCAGTTTTTCATAGATGGACATGTTAGGAGAGAGTCATCACATGACATTTTTCCATGATGCCAGGGGTTCTTTTTTCCAAAAGATGTGTCAGTACTGCGTAAAATACACAACTGAGATGTGCACATCAGGTAGGAATCCAGTTAAAAATGGAATAGACTGAGTAGAAAAGTCATCTCTTCAAGTGTAGAAGTGCAAGATAGCCACACATGACCATAAACCCAAAGCTGAGCACTAATACCCTAGCTTTAAGCTGGTGTGGCTCTAAACTGAAGATCGATGAATCTACCTGAAATGTTTGTAAGGAACTCAAAGTTGATGGGGGAAAAAAAAGACACTCCCACTTCTTACAAAATTATCAAAACGGAGGAGAAAATAGGTATCTGAAAGCAATTTCACATTTTTCTGTTTCTTACAGGTTTACTTTTTACAGCCTTGAGCAGACAACCAGAAGTCAAACACAAGGATGCATGCAATGGATTTTCTAAGTGTTCAGACAGGCTGAATAAGCAAAAGGTTGGAAAGTGGTGCGGTGTTCTCTGCTTTCTGTGCAGCGCTAGCTCAGATCCAGCAAGGTTTGTTAGATTCCATATTGTCTGCATTTACAAGAGGCTTCTAACAAACTTTTTGGCTTTTTTTTTAGTTCCATCATCAGATGATATCAACTCAAATGTATAATCTGGTTTGGGTTAACACATACCTCTGTGTAGCAACCTGAAAATTTAAACCAAATAGAAGGAGCCATTCTCAGAGGTTTCAGAGCACCGGCTGCTGAAAGTGATGGAAATCTTGTAACAAAATCACTTTCTGTGTTTCTAGCAAACTGGCAGATGCTACTGACTCTACTTGTTCCACTCCCGTAGTTTTTACAGACTTAAGTGTTATACACCTGTAGTAAACAGCATGGGGGGGGGGGGGGAGCCAACATAACATACCTGACCCCAAATAAAAACCTAGAAGTATTTTGGTTACTTAAGAAAAACAAATTATGTCATTCAGCAGAAAGCCAGTTGATGAAGGTTTGGTACACATCTTTCTTCTCTAAAACATATATTCCAGTCATAACAGTTTGTTTAAGAGGTTACTCAAAAAGAATAATTCAGCTAAAACAGAATGGGGTTTAAAATATCCAGTGAGTGCCAAAAAATCCCCAAAACCATAAGCACCTGGTTGTAAGCTAGTGCAGGCAAAATTCCTGCTGAATTAAGTGGGAGTTTTCTTATTCTAGGCTTTAATTACATTAGCCGGGCACTTTTTGCCTGTAGTTAATGGTCGGTTTGTAGGCTGTTACCACAATTAAAAGATTAGTCCAGCACTGTCATATTATTATCCTATGCAGTTTGATCACATACGGTATGTTATTTGTTTAGCCAGATGTCATGTCATCTAATTATATATCAGGGCACTGGTAAAAACATTACTGTAATTGATGTGAATGTTGTGAAAATTAAAACATATAGAACAGTTATATTTGTTATTAGGTTTCCATTATTTTACAAAATTGAGGTATCTTTTAAAAATTTATTTCAGATTTTATCACGCTAACCTTTTGCTTTCTCTCTATTTTGTTCCTGCTGATACCTTTCAGACTAAAATAAATCCTTTACCACGTGTAAGAAAAAGGTGTGAACCTGCATGGCCTGGATTAGCTCCCATCTTTCTGAAATTGCAGACTCCTAAATATTTTACTTTGCAGATACAAACCTACCAACAATGAGGATGCTTTTCTTTTTTACCTTCCATAAGCCCCTCAGAACTGGGCACCAGGGGTGCACAGATGACAGGTTCAATACCAGTCCTTCAAAAGTAAGGTAGTAACTCACTTCTCTGAACTGCTCTGGGGACACTGGGCAACAGAAAAGAGTCAGACCCTTACAATCTTGGGAGTTTTGGTGGTTTCAGGTTTGGTTTATGACTTGTGTAAGTTGTAAACTAGAGAATATTTATGGGACTGTGGAATAAGTGATTTGACAAATGTTGCATTTTAAATGCAGATTCAGTGGATATTGATGCTGAGGACAGACATAGCTGATCACATTTGTGAGAAGGAATAACTCTCCAGTGCTTATGGAGTCTATGGCAGAGGCAGCCATGGTCCCGATGGACAGGGCGCAGGATGGGGACTGCACAGCTGTGGTTAACATCGGGAGATACAGAAGAATACACCATAGTAAATACATAGTAAAGACATATCTCTGTGAAGCGTATTTCTTTAAGTCATGCTTTCATGTGATTTCATGCCAGCATCACGCCATGATCTTAATAGTTATTCTTGACTTATGGTAAAATCATCTGAGAATCGATTTCATAGTACTTAAACAATGTGCGAAGGCAACACGAGAAAAGAGGAATCATTCCTTTGTTTCCAGTGGGAACAGGGTCTCAAAAATATATTAATGGCAAAGAAAACAGGTAATTGTTGATTTTTAGCTCAGGTCCAAGTACACGAACAGCAGAACTCCGCTCAAGTGTATCTATTCTGGTACTGTATTCAGTTACGAGACATACCGTGATGTCTGAGGTTATGTTTACTGGTTTTAACTGCATAGTCAATCGCACCATTCTGTGGTGCGCTGCGGGAAAACTGGTCTGTCCTTTGTGAGTACCTGTACAGATGAGACTTTGTCCCATAAACATAGTAAACTACTTTCAGCTTGGCATGCTGAAGTTTTCTCTCTGCAACCTCTTTTCCAATCAGTGGTAAGGCATGAATCCAACTTGGAGCCCTGATCTGTTCCAGCTGTTGGCATTAATGCAACTTTCATTTTGGAACCAGGAGGTAAACGCAAGGCATGAGACATGTTTGAAGGCATTTTGTCAGTGACTTCTTGTTAACCAGCAGCATGCCTGGCTAACAACAGTGTGCAGACAGAGGGGCAGCTGATACAGATTTTTATAGCTGTGAAATCCCATAATGCTGATCAGCGATGCTGTGGTAAGGCTGCAAGCAGAGAGCAATGAAACAGCTCTGTCTTACAGAGCAGCAGGGATGTCAGAAGAGCCAGACCTACAAGAAGACGCAGGTCCCATGAAGCTGTTGGAAGAGCTTGCCCCTTCACTTGCCCATTAAAGATGAGCCTTTAAGGAATCAGTAAAAGAAAAAACCAACAGAAGATCTTCTAACGCTCTAAATACATCACACCCAAATCCAAAACTGAAGAAAAACTGAAGATACATTCCAGCTGGAATTGTCTCATCATCCAGGTAAGACACTGTGGTCTACAAGTACTTGCTGTCTTTTGCTGCTCTGTTAATACCTAGCTGAGGGAGTGTGCAGGGACCCGAAGGAGAGTGCTGGCTTGCTGAGCAATTTTCTTACACGAGCCAGCAGCGCTTGTGTGGTGGGGGGAAGGAGTTCTGTAGTTGGTGATGTTGGGGAAACACAACCTTCTGTGAGGGCACCCAGAAGAACTGCTTCCTGGGAGAAACTCTGGCTGCCTTCCCGTGCAACCTCTTCTTTCCAGCACTAAAAGCTGGAATAGAGCTTGAATTCTCATCTGTGTCAAAAATAAGAATGTGACCAAATTTGGTTTGTCGTGCTGGATTCACAAATGTTTACAGAAGAGCTTCATGGAAGGGAAACTTGAGGAGCAATTGTTTAACTTAGAGGTAAGGGTATGATGAATGTGAGATGCGTATGTGATATCTGGATTCGCGACTGAAATCTACGCTGTTACCTTTGCTTTATCCTCTGTGAACTCTCCTTTTCAGTAAGGGAAGGTCATGTAAAATGCCTCTTCACCAGCCCACATCCACACCCAGCCGACTTCAGCATTTCCTAATTAGGTTATATTCAATCTTTATAATGTGCTTGTAATAGATGTGGTAATGTAGCATAATCTCAACTGATATTATTCACTTCCCAGGAATGTACAGCTGAAGCTGCTCTGCAGGCTCTGACTGAAAACAATGAGTGTTCAGCTGACAAATAAAAGTAGCTATTTTACATGCCCTGGTCTATTTGGATGCCATTGTTTAAGCGATGTCTGCTGAACAGGTATTCACGTTAGAAAAACAAGCACAATTAAAATTTTCTGATGTGGCAGCTATTTTTGAAACTCATTAAAGCTTACTAGTGCTTTTCCCATGCAATGAAAAACTGGAATTGCCTGTTGTAATGTTGGCTGGCAGTTATGTATGGTTTCAGCTCACATTTTATAATGAAGAAATGAGCTCATGCTATGTAATTGCGGGCTATCCCCAAGAATATTTTTATTCAGCGTTATTGTCAGACTAAATTAAAACCACTGAAGAGCCTGATTCCTCAAGATGCCAGGTGCTCTTGACTCCCACAGTAGTTAATGGAAGGGAAGAGTACTCAGCAGTTTAAGAATTAGTCCCTAGATGCTGATAGTGATGCGCAAATGTTCATATTAAGCAAGAGAACATTTTGCAGAGCTCTCATTACTCTTTCACTCTTCTTTTTTTTTTTGTAAAGTGAGCAATTATCACTAAAAGTAATATTTATTCTAAGCTGTATCCATTTATGAAATTTATATGAGCTGCTGCAATACCCTTTCAAGTGACTTTTGGTTTACTTTTCCCCTTCTAAGCTTAAAACAGCCATTAACTTCCTTTTATTAAAAATTATTTAGTGATGTATTTGAAGCTGTTGGTGATCACAGACAGTGGCATTCATCTGGCACTAAGGACTTGTTTGCATGCCCTCCTGCCAAACTCTGTGGAATTTCTGTCTCTTCTCCCCAGGGAATTCTGCAGAGAAAAGTGTTCTGTGCTTAGGGGACCCAGAGAGAGCAGATGACGAAAGACAGGAAAAGCCCTTTGCAGCAATATGTGAACTACCACCTCCTTTCACCAGCTCAATCCCCATTTCACCCCGTGCGTTACTCCCCCAGGCAGTACTGGGGAGACTGGAGGGTGTCGCGGCGAAGGTTGGTGCCCACACACACGTGTGCTTCCACTTGGCGTTTCATAATGCAGTAGGAAAAGGCAGGCTAGGAAAGCCAAATCTTGCACAGTGTTTGAATACCACAAAAAAGTTGAAAGCCAAGCATCCATCATGAATATGTACAAGGTCAGGCAAAAGCCTTGCTCAAACCAGGGGTCAATTAGTCCTTCTTTTCTCCCCTGGGCCCAAAGTGTTATCGCCAGGGAGGATAATGAGTTAAAGCCAAGTAAGGTCCTCTGGAGCTCAGAGGTCATGGAACGAAAGTCAAAAAAAAGGGTTCCAAATATTATAAGTCTTTCAACACTGTTTTCTAGGTATTCTGTTAAATATCCCACTGGGAAGCTTCTTTTCGTCAAACCTAACCACATTTCTTTGGACTTTCTTCTCTGAGTGATTTCAAATATATAAAGAATTTAGATGAAAAACAGACCTGTATTTTTTCATTGTTTAAAAAATGGTAGTAAATACTCACTTCTCAGAAGAGTGATAGTGATTTTATTTATAGAAATTCCCAAAGTGACAGTTATAGGAATAATCTGTGACAAACAAGTTGCAGAAGGTTTCTCCCTCAGTCAGATCATGTTCTTTCTTTCCAACACCGCATAATAATTTCCATGAAAAGAAGCTGTATTGTGTAGCCCTGATCATTGTTTCAACTTGGTAAGAGCAAACTGAGAAAAAATGATACGGTTGGGAAAAATAGCTGCCTCCAAATAGGATTGTTATAAAGAAGATGGTCTCACTGTTCTCTGGGCTCAGTGAGAGAAAAAAAAAAAGCGGACTAATTTGCAGTAAAGAGAGTTGTAAGTTGTGTAACTGTTGGGAAAATAGAGAAAATATGAATAGTGGAGGGAAGAGACTATGGAGCTACCTCTGGAGGCTGTGGGATTTCCATCAGTGGATGATTTTAGGAATGGAGGAGAAATGAACACATGTAGGAATAGCTTAGGCATGTGGTTACCCAACTTGCCCACAGTGCCACAGGGATCTGGGAGGGACTGTGAAAGGCGGCTGAGGAGATGAGTTTGTATGTGCTACATAGCAGAGGGTTTCAGGGAACTGCGTCTCACCTGGAATAAAGCATGGCGAGGGCCAGAGATTTTGGAAGATTTTAAAGTTAAGTGCTCGATCCCGCATCATGGCACAATGTGGAGGAGATGGCCCCCAAGTCCCTTCTGACCCTACAGTTCTGTCGCTCTGTGAAGTAATTTATCCAAAATGTTGTGTGTTTGGATATGTGTGCATTGGTAATCCACAGGAATTGTTAAAATAAGAGACAAATAGTTGGACTGTTCCTGTATAGTACCACTAAGCACTATTTAGCAATAGTATTTCAGAATGCAATCTTCAGGAACATTGGAAAATAGTATTAGACAGTTTTTGAAAAAGGCTTTAGTAACATTTTCTTGTTTGTGGTGGTAGTATGGAGTGTTTACATCAAATAGTTTAACTTCTTAGCTTCCAGACCTTATTTTAATCATGTATACTTAAGCATCATAAAACCTTTGTCAAAGTACAGCTTTTAAACAGATAATTTCAAAGCATAACAGACTGCTTTATGATCCTCATTAAACTCATGATCTAGCTCCAGCTGAAAGAAATGCAAAAGCGCCACAGACTTGAGTTGGGCATATACAAATAAAACCAATATTATGACGAATAGAAGTCATCCTGCATCAGCAAAGCACTTAAAAAGATACTTGCATTCTCTAGATATCACAGGGACGTAAGTATTCAAGTATCAAGCACGCCTGCCATTTAGGAATCTTAAGACTATGCTTTAAACTCCAGTTTTAGTTCTTAATGAGAAAGGTTTGAAACAACAGGAGAGACAGCATAAATCTGTGGTGGAAACAGACCAAACAGCTGAAGATCCCATCACTCCTTCCTGGTGATCAATTAAAAATCTGCAATTGATTTATTAATTGAATGTATTGATAATCGATGTTATTGATACTTCAACTGCTAGAAGTTGAAGACATTCAGAACTGAGGTTCTCCTGGGAACCTTGGTTCTGCCTCTGGCCCCGACACTTCTGTCTTCCAGGGTTTCCCATAACACGCAAAGCTGAGGAGCACATCGGCATTTTTTCTGCAGAGAAACGGAAACTTTTCTCTAAACCGTTACTGCCTCAAAACACTAACTGTATTTATGTGTACACATAACACTTTCCTATTAGTATGTTCTTTGCTTCTTCAGAAGAGAACAAACCAGTATCATTATGGCCTATGACAGTACGCTTGGGTGCAGCGCAGGGTAAAGAATGTGCTCCTTGTGCTGGGGAATGCAGCCTGCCTTTGATAACCTCGGGGTGACTAGCATGGGGTTGGAAAAGGTGAGAGCAATGATACAAGAAAAGCAAAAATGGTGTGGCTGTGGCTTCAGGCCGAATAGGCTTTTAGGGCTAAAGAGAAGCAGGTCTTCTCCTCACCCCAGTGAAAACAAGCATGAATCTCAGAAGGGGTAAATACGAGGGAAAACTGAAGAAGAAGAGCTGGAGCAGGTGCCGCAGGTCAGAGGCACAGGAGGTCACAATGTGCAAGAGCACAAGAGAGAAATTTGAGTGAAACCACCTGTGGTGGGGTACCGTGGCACACAGAGGTCTGAAACCCAGCTCTGAAAGAGCAGAACCAGGGAAAGCATTCAGAAGAGCCAGGGATGTGTGACGTGACTGGGACAAGCCTTTGAGTGTGCTGCTGTAAAATGTTGCCAGCCTGTTGTTATAGCAAATGAACCCGTGTGTCTGTTTTGTCCTCAGAAACGGTTGTGTGGATTTTCTTCAGCTTCACCCCGTGGAGCCATGCAGATGCATGCCCACACATGTGTCCTTTCTGAACTAAAAAGAAGGATGAGCAATGTCATGCCTCGAGTGTCCCTTTTAAAATGTTTTAAGCCACTTAAATTAGGTCCCTAAATGCAAAAGTATTCTCAAGAGTAGAGTTGGTAGATTAAAGGTAACATGGAGTGCATTCACGTAGGATAAATAATTGAATAATTGCAAAGTTGGAAGTGTATCCAAAGAAGCAAGGATTTATTACAGAATTCTTTTTTCTTTTGCTTACACAAACTTTATAATAGCTGTTTTCTCTGACTGTTCTTTTGCATAAACTGAGAGCAGCCTCTGGGCTGCTCTCAAATTTACTTTGGCTTCTGCAATAGCAATTAAGAATTACTGGAACTGTGCAGTCTCTGGCCATGCCTTCAGTACCGTCGGAGGCCGAGGCACGGAGCCATCCTGCTCCCCTGGGCAGCAGTGGGGCTGCTCCCTCCAACCACCTGCTTGGTGGGTGCCTGCTCCCAGCTGGGGGGCCGCACACGGGGCATGGGGAGCGGCTGCACCAAGCCCTTGCTCCGATGGAGGGAGCAGCTTCACCCTTGGATATTCAACTGACATATGGAGGGCTTGGGGCTTTTTAAAAATCGTGTTGTGTAAATCAAATGGCTGAAAGGATTTGAGTGAAATTGAAAATGCTTGAATGATGAGAAATTTCATGTGAAAGGGCAGGATTTAATGAGTAAGCTCTGTTGCAGAGAGGAGGGTTGGGGTTGTAAACTGCTGTGTGTGACCTGCTGTGTCCTACCCAGAGACATCACCCTGGAGGTGTAAGGGCACGGCAGGCTGCGGGCGTGCTGAATATTACAGACTCAGCACCTTGAAATGAAAATGGTTCTCTGAATTTGGGCACTGTATTTATAGGAAAGAAAATACCATTGCCCTGTGGTAAAGTGCTTTGGCATGAAAGTGCTCCAATGCTAACAATGCAAAGAGAGCAAAGGGGAAAATTCTCTCACCCAGATGTGGGTATGGCAAACATATTTTTAACTGAGTATACATTTATATACAATGCATCCACTGTTTACACTTACTTAAAAATCCCATACGTAATGAAAATTATGCAAATATTTAGAAAAATACCTTAGCCTGAGTAAGGTATGTACTACATTTAATATTTCAATAAACACACATGCAGTGCTTATAGGGCAGTGCCAAATGTAACATTTTGAAAAATGACCCTTCGGTAAAACTGTCATAGCCAGAGGGTTGAGTTCAGGTTTTCAACAGAAACCTCTGGGAGGATGTCCCTGGGAGTACTGAAGCAATACTGGGGTCTCTATCTAGATTAACCAAGGAACTTGTAAAAAATTTAACATCAGCTCAGTATTTATGGGCTTCCTAGCCAGTAACCTGCTGGACTGACAACAGCTATTTTAAGCCCTTCCAAATTCTGGGCACGGCAGTTTCACTTGTGTAAAACAGATCAGCAGGTACCCTTAAATGTGTCATTAAAGGGCTCTTGGCCCCGAGGGGTCCCGCGGAGGCGGTGCTGGGGGCGATGCTGGATGGATGCTCCGCACCCCGCGCAGCACCTCCGCGCCGCTTCCTCCGCCGGCCCCCACGGCTGGGCGGGAGGAGCCGTCTCCGCGCCTCGCCAGCTCTGGCAGCATTCGCCGTTTACCTGCGAATCGCAGCCCGTGAAGCCGTGAAAGCCTGAACGCTCCTGCAAAGCGCGGCGACAATGGAGGAGGGGCGGAATGAATGAGCGGGGCGGTGAGAGGTGAGGGGGGTGAAGAGGTTTGGGGTGAAGAATTAGCGGCTTTTAAGCACCTCTACGACCTGCTTGGGGGGTGTTGCCCACCCGAGGGCTTCAGCAGGGCACTGCCGGGGTGGGGGGTGGCCTCCCGGCGCTCTCCGCTACAAGCTCCAAAAAAGAAAAAAAAGAAGAAAAACAAAGGAGGAGGAACGCAGGACCCCCTTTATTGCTTTATTGTTACTGTGGTGGCTGCTCGCCTGCCCTGCCCGCCTCCCGGGCGGCGCTCCGCGGTGCCAGGATTTCCCTGCAGCCCGCCCTCCCCGCCGCCAGCGCCGCCTCCCCGCGGCTGCCGCTCGCCGCCCGCGGCCCCCGGGACACGGGGCGCTGCCGCTGCCGCCGCCCGCGCTGACAGGCGCTCACAGGTGCCGCGCTCGCCCCCGAGCCGCGGAGGGGCGGCCCCGCTGCCCTCCCGGCTCCGCACCGGCGGGAGGGAAAGAGGTAGGGAGGGAGGGGGAGAAGGAGGAGCGGCGGAGGAGCCGCGGCCGCGCCGTAAGTCGGGGAGCGGGGGTGGCGGG